>BQNB010073900.1:0-31968 GCA_026074375.1 Tanacetum coccineum
TGTTTGGTCTACTAGATGTCAGCTACATGAGTGACCCGATTTTACTATGATAGTCAGTTTGGTCTACGATTTTCCACCCAAGTCTGCATCCAGTTGAGGTTTAGTAGCCATTGGTGTACCAACACTATCACATTTATCCATACCATGTTTTTTAAGTATTTCTAAAGCATACTTAGCCTGGTTGATAAAGATACCTAGTGGGGATTGGTGGATCTAAAGTCCTAAAAAAATTTCATTCCCCCCATTAAGGACATCTCAAATCTACTGTGCATTAATTTTTCAAATATTTTAGAAAATTTAAGGTTTGTAGACCCAAAAATAATGTTATCGACGTAAATTTGAACAAGTAGAATGTCCTCCCCATATCTTATCGTGAATAGAGTAGGGTCAATGGTACCTTTAGTAAAACCTTTGGACATCAGGAGATTTGAGAGTTCATCATACCAAGATCTCGAAGCATGCTTCAATCCATTTAGAGCTTTCCTTAAATGGTAAACTTTCTCTGGATGATCAGGATCAGCGAACCTATTTGGTTATGTCGTTTTCACGTCCATCTGATAGATTGGAAAAGACTTGTGTGCAGCATATGCGATGAAAATCTGAACAGCTTCTAAGCGAGGAACTGGAGCAAATGATTCCTTGAAATCAATACCCTCTTCCTAAGCATATCCCTTAGCTACAAGTCGTGCCTTATTGCTAATTACAGTTTGATCTTCATCCTTTTTGTTCTTCCATAACCACTTTAGCATGATTACAGTCTTGCCAAAGGGTTTGTCGACGAGTTCCCAAACTTGTAGTCTGTCAAATTGATGAAGTTCTTCCTCCATTTCCTTGATCCATGCGGAATCAGCCATTGCCTCCTTAATATTTTTTAGTTCAGCAATACTCACGGTGAGCACAAACATACACATTTCAGGATCTGTAGCAAGTTGTCATCTTGTTTGTACTGGCTTGGATGGATTTCCATAAACTTGTTCTAGCAGGTGATCTTTGGTCCATCGGTATTCAGAATCGTGTGGTTGATAGAAGGTATGCATATTTGAATTATCAATATTGCATGAGGAAGACTCAGCAACTTCTCATACCGGTGTACAGAAAGGATTGATAAATTCATCTTGTTGGAACTGTGTATCTTTTGCTTGATTATCGTTGTTTTCCTCAACATTAACATTTGTAGTTGGAGTTGTTGGTTCTGTTGAAGATTAAATATTCATTGTAGGTGGTGTGTCTTATTGTTTAGAATTGTTGGTGGGAGAAGAACTCTTGTTGACACTTGAAGTACCTGCATTGAAACATTCATCGTACAAAGGACTGAAAAGAAGATCCAACTCTTGTTGTGACAGAGTTGTTGTATCTGCTGAAGGAGAAACATTTTGTAGTTAGGGCACGTGGCCAGAGTTATCATAGTTTGGCGCCTTTTGTCGTTGGAGAACGAGGCCTGAAGTGTTATTAGCAACAGACGTCTCAGACATCTCTTTGATCTCATCAAATCTAAGATGTATGGATTCAACTATCAATCGGGTTCTCTTGTTGTAAACTCGATATTCCTTAGACTAAGTGGAATATCCCACCAGAATGCATGAATCCCCTTTTTCTTTTATCTTGTCCAGATTTTAACCATCTCTGGTTAAGTAACATGTGCAACCAAAGATGTGAAGGTGTCTAATTGAAGGTTTCCTGTCATTAATGATGTGGTATGCAGTCTTCTCATGTGTCGAGATTATGATTGATCTATTTTGAGTATAGCATGCAGTTGCAATTGCTTCAGCCTAAAAGAAGAAAGGAAGTTTAAAAGCCGAAAGCATCGTTCGAGCAGCCTCAACAAGAGTACGGTTTCGTCTTTTGACAACGCCGTTCTGTTCAGGTGTTCGAGGAGTAGATGTTTGATGCTCAATTCCTTCTTCTTTGAAATATGCATGGAGTGTATTGTTTAAGAACTTTGTGCTTTTGTCAGTTTGAATAGTAATCACTTGAGCTTGAAGATTGCATTGAATCATCTTGAGAAAATCTTTTAGAACTTCTGGTATTTCATCCTTGGATCTTAGAAATAGAGTCCAAGTGTATCTGGAATAGTCGTCAACAATTACCAGAATATATTTCTTCCTATTTATGCTTTCAACCTGCATTGGACTGCAAAAGTCCATATAAGCAAATTTAGCCGTCCTTTTGAACTTGGAACAGCCTTTGTCTTGAATGAACTTCTTTTTGCTTTACTCACTCAAATGAGGACATAGTTATTCCTTGAAATATTCTAAGTTTGCGTGAACAATCACAATATCCTTCTTTAAAAAGCAAGTTGATGTGAGTCGAGATAAGATTGAGGAAGTCTTCGATGCCATAACCATGCTTGAGTTAGTGAGGCTTTAGCCAGGAAACAAATTAGAGTTGATGAAGTGGTTTCTTGAAGAGAAATTGTATAGAGATCAGATCCACGATTACCAGTGAGTAAATCGTTTCCCTGAAGATCTCTAACAAAACAAGTAGATTTCCGGAAAGCAACCTCTAAATCCGCATCACAAAATTGACCAACCGAGAAGAGATTGTGATTGAGGCCTTTGACGTAATAAACCCTGTTAATCATGATATTTCCTTGAACCAAATCCCTGTATCCAAGAATTGGAGCAAATTGATCATTGCCAAAATGTCGGTACCCATATATTTTTCAAACAATAATTGTAATCAGCTTTAGATTGCCTGTCATATGCTTTGTGCATCCAGAGTCAACAATGAATAGGATGAGTTAAACAATCTGCAAGAGAATTAGAGGACGATGGAACACTTGACAAATTGGATCCTAAAGTATTTGTGATTTTCAAGACATTAGTTATCCTAGATGCATTATCTATTGTTGGACTAATACTTGTGTGCACATCTTCTTTCGTAACTTTAGGCACCCATTTTATTTTTGTCTTAGGAACCCGTTTATATCCTGATGGGCATTGTTGTGCTATCCACCATTTCCATGCCTTACTAGTTTTATCATAAATCATCCTATAGTAACCTTGGATTTCTGGGATAGTGGTTTCTAATGCAACTATTTTCTTTGGGGGGTGTTGCAACAGATTTTGTTCGCTTTACTTTTGGTGTTGTCTAGTACTATTAGGCACTACTTTTAGGATTCTTAGTTCTAGACCAACCAAACCCCATCCCACCAGCAACCCCGCCCATTATATATTAAACGTCATTCAAAATTTAGAAACCACAAGCATCATTGATTCGCATTAAACATACATTTTCCACAAGTAGCAAACATCATTAACATTCGAAGTTCTGGATTTTAAACTATCATTACACGCAGTTACAAACTTTATTTTATTAGAAATACTAGAAATCCTATGGTGGTCTTCTATTTCAGTCTTCTTAATCTTTACTTGACTATTATTTGGCACGACCTTATCTTTCATTTAAGTGCTCCTAAGCTATGGTTGGCTAACATTAGTTCTGTGAATTACTCCTGTAGAGGTATACGCGTGAGGATTAGTATTCCTAGAAGTCTGAGGCAATTGTGGTGCTCTAGTTTGTGTTGGGACATGGTGTTCAATTTGATACATTCCTGGTTTAATCATATTTGTGTTTCTTACAGCTTGCCTTGTTGTTTGAGGCAAAATCTGTGTAGTGACTGGTTTTGATAAACCCTTAACATTAGTTTTGGGAACCGACTTTGTCTTTGAAAAAATTTTCCTCTCAAGAGAGTCTGAAAAAGGAGTTGTTTTGCCGAAATAAAAATGATGGTTTTGAATCCTTGAGCATTTTGAGTTGTCTCAAATCAAAGATGGTTTTTCAAAACTTACGTTTCCTCAAATTTCCTTTGCATTTCTCAATGAGTTTTTTTAACTCACTTATGGCAATGTTCTTGTCTTGCAATTGAGCTTTCAAATCTTGTATTTCTAAATATTGTTCACGTTCTTTTAGAAATACATTTGACGCTTTTTCTTTGCAAACCGTGTCATTTTATATTTGTTCTTGACATTGTTGTAAAGCAAGTTCAAGAGAAATCAAGTGTTTTTCTAATTTAGCAAAACTTTGTAAAAGCTCATTATAAACTTTTTTACTAAAAGTTTCAGTTTGTTTCAAAAGCTTTTGTGCAAGACATTCACATTCTTTCACTTTATGAAGATATAAGCATTGCAATTTGATATGTGAGAAATCACATATCCGTTTTATACCAAAAATGACCCTTAAAAGATGAAAAATGAACATATTATGCTTGTATATTGTGTATTTTGTCTTTTGTGATGTGTAGGTACGGATATTACAAAAATCACAAGAAAAGAGCCAAAAACCGGGCAAAAACGAACACGAGACGGAAAGAGTACACAAGAGCTGGGAGTTTGTAAGCAAAGGTCAACAAAAAGTCAACAAAAGTCAACATTGGTCAACCCATGAGAAGACAAAACCTTGAAATTACCAAATAAGCCTTAATGTTAAATCATTTTCACCAAAAGTCCCTAAACCAATAACACCGTTAGTCCTTTATTACCTATGGACTAACGGTCGTTAAGTCTAATATTTAACCAAATTCAAAACCATTTACCCAAGCCCAAATCCAAAACCGTGGCCCAAGTTACCTTTTTAACCCAAGTCAACCCTTTTATAAAACCGGGTCAAACGAAAAGAGTAAAGAAAAGAAAAGGGCGCGAAGATGTTTTTACTATTCATCTTCGTCCCAATTTAACCCTGTGTCAAAATTAAACGGGGGTAAAACCCACTCTTATACTCATCTTACGTGGTTTCAAAGATTCTTAGTGCCAAGCTCCAGCTCAGCAAAGAGAAACGTCATCAAAAGGCAATGATTGGCTAGCTCTGACAACAAGGAATGACACGCGTTTACCAAACAAACACACCAATTTGGGAAATTTACACTAAAAATAGTTCAAAAGAAGCACAAGGCTCCAAGAAAGTGGGATTGCCAAGCTGGCAATCCGTGTGCCCCTTTTTCATCCAACGGCTTAAAATCATGATGCAATAATTGGTTAGAGATAGATGGCCAAGATTAGAAGCTAAGGGAGTGTCTAAAGGACCTAGAAGCAAAACCTCTTGCCTATAAAAAGAGTCCTCCTCTCACTCACAGAGGCATCTAGGACTTAGTGTAGTTTTAGCTTATAGAATGTAATTTTAGCTTATTAAGTCGTTTTAGCTTATTGCTTTTCATTTATTATAATTTTCATTTTCAATAGTTTGTAATCAGTTTCTATAATCAATAAAAGTTAAGTTTCTATTCTGTTAAAGCAAAATTCATGTTTTACCTTATTGTACTCATGGTTTGAATAAGCCCATTTTTACTCTTAAAAGCTAAATAAGCTCTCTAATTCACTAATAAGCTAGTTATATACTCAGTTAAGCTCTCAAAGCTTAACTGAGCTTATTGATACTTAAAATTCACCCCAAATGTACCTCAGCTTATTTTTGGAAGGGAAGCCAGTTGTGGAAGGGCTTCCAGGACCTTACTAGCTTATCTCTGATAAGCTAGAGCTTTGTTGATCAGCTCTAAGAGCATTATAATAGCCTTGTTTGTGCAAAGGCTTTTGTAAGTCTTCATTTTACCTTTTATAGCTTAATATTGCATTTTAGCTTAATACTGCTTATTTCATGCTTATTGTAGGTTTATTTTCTGCTTATTTTAGTTGTATGATGCTTATTGTGTTCAATTATTAAGTATAGTCTGAGTTTACATGTTATTTGTTTAAAATAGTAAAAAACCAAAAAACTAGTTTGTAGCATAATCTGTTGGCTTATAGTTATATCTTATTTGATTATTGAAATATGCTCATTAGGTATGTTATAAGCTTCATAGTATCTGGTATTTGAAATTTGAGTGTTATTTCTCTATTTTATAAGCTAAACATGAGTTTAATCATTTTAAAGGGGTGTTTGGCTCATGGCAGTACTAACTTAAGTTAGTACTGTCAAGTGGCATTTGGTTCTTTAATTTGAATTTAAATCTCATAATTAAGTTTAAGATTTGGTTCAGGTTTTTGTTAGGCTAGATCAAGTTTTAATAAGTTTGAAAAGTTGCTTGTTTGAATCTGAGTTCATTAGCTTAGATTTAACAATTTGTGCTTTGATTAGTTTTAGCAGCACTAACTTGAGTTAGTGCTGTCAAAGCCATTTGGTTCTTTAAATAGGTTTTAAGTATCATATTTAAGATTATAAGATCAGGATTTAAGGTTTTTGTAGGCTTAGATTATTTTTGATAAGGTTGTGTATTGTTAGATAGAATTTGTTGTCAGAAGCTCTTATCCATAAGCTCTTTTAGCTTCAATTTGGTTCTAGCTATTTTAGCTTATCAAATTACTCTTGTTTTGGTGTTTCAAAGTTGTAGGAATTAAGTTTTTAGCTCTGCATAATTTGGTTTTATGTTTTTAGTCATTTAAGTGTCAAACACATCAGCAGCATAAAAGGCTTTATATCTATTTTCTAGCTACAAATTCAGATAGTTAAAGTAGGAGATAGGGCTTAAAAATTAGAGCACAAGTAGATTTTAGACCAATCTAGTTATATTATGGCTTATTTTAGCTTAAAAAGCTTATTTGTGTATCTGTTTTTGATCTGAAAATCTATCCTTTGTCTTTTCATATAAAAAATAAGATCAGCACATACTGACTTTTTCATCTAGCTTATTCTTAGCTTATTTGATTTTTAAAATAGTTTTTGATTAGTGTTTTAAGCAGTGTTTTAGACAAGCTTTCTAATGGTATAAGTGGTTTAGCCATAAGGATCCATTTGATGGCTTAAAAATAAGCTCAAAAAGTCCCTTTTGTCTGTTTTCAGAACTGTTTTGCACCAAAGTGCTTATTTGAATTTTTCAGCTTATGGCTTGTTCTTTTTGCTTATTTCTTGCTCAAATTTGCTTAATAGGTTAGTGGTAGGGTGTAGGTAGCTTATATAGTTTAGGTTTAAGCTTATTTAGTTTTTCTAGCTTAAGTCATTTAGTGAAAAAGCCCAAAATTCATTTAAGTCATATCTGTTTGTTTTATAAGTTTTTTTTCCAGCTTATTTTTGATTTTGAAAAAAGATGTTTTCACAAAAGTTGCTTATTATAAGCTGTTTAACAAATTTGCTTTTTAAAGTTTTTGCAAAAAAATAAAAAAAGGGAAGAGGGGAAATTGTGAGTGAGCTAGGCTCGAACTCACAACCTCTACCCTCCTCAACCTTTTATAAACCTCAACACACACACTCTTACCGCTGCGCCCTTGGGACTTTTACGTCCAAGGGTGCACCTTTTATTCTTTTATTATCTTTTTGAGCTCTTTTTCTTATAAGCACTTCGTGTGCTTATTTTCTTTTTCTAGGCTTATTCATTTCAGCTTATTAGTAGGTCTTATTTTTCTTACAATCTTTTCATCATTAGAAACTTTTAGGAATTTTCTTAGAATTTTAGCTCAAAGTTTAATAATTTTCGTGCATTTATTTTCATTAAAAACTTTAAAAAATCATAAAAAATAGAAAAATAATCAAAAAAATAATTTTCTTTTTCTGAAAATTTTCTTTTATCATAATTTAGGTTTAGAAATTAAATTTGTTTCCGTAGGACTTAAATTTAGTATACTTGCTTAAATATCGCGTTTTTAATTCCCGTTTACGTCGTTTTCTTCGTTTTTAACTTTAATCACTCTCGGTTTAGGATTTCCTTAGCTTTTTCTTATAATTAGGATTAGGAAAAGTTTAAAAATAATTCTAGGTTTAATTTTTGATAAATTAGGTTTTAATTGTCGCGTTTTCTTTAATTCCTGTTAATCGTTTTTGTGCTTAATTGTTATCCTTTGCATATTTTATGTGTTTTTAATTAGTAGAAATAGAAAAAACCAATTCAAAAAGCTTAAAACCATTCAAATCATTATCCAAATAAAAACAGAGTTTCGATTTCATAATTCTTGGGGTATAAACGACCCGGTGAACACTTACCGGTTAAATGTACGATATTTTTGTGTGAATTTTCCTTATTACCTTTGTCCTCAAGGGTAGTTTTGGAAATTCATTACTATTATATTATACGTATACTATTTGAAATGTACCAAATTTTTGGCGCCGTTGCCGGGGAATTGTGTTAAAGATTCTCTCGTTTGAATTTGTCGACCGTGATTTGGAGAACCTTTCGTCTTCGAAAGTTACGTCTTTTGAAAAAATCAAAAAATAATAATAATAATAATAAAATAAGAAAGTAAAAAATATTTTTTTTTCTTTTTACTATACGTAGAAGATTAATAAATATAAAAAATACAAAAATATTTGCTCTTCCGCATTTTTCGAATTTTATTGTTCTCTCTTAAATACTAAAATACACAAGCAATTTAATTCTCTTACTAGAGAATTTGTGAATATCCATTAATAAGTTCCCGAACTTAAGATTCTAAAAAGTAACCGTTTTGTGTCACTTACGAAAAAGGCGCACCTATTTTGTGAAATAAGCTTTTGCAAATTTCACTTAAGGGAGCTACCCTAAGTTTGTTGATTATTCGGTGAAACAAAAATATTTTTGTGTATATATTTTTCTCTCCTCGTTTGTTTGCATAGTGCATGCGCACTAGAAATTCCCATTTTCCAAATAATTCACCCGTAACCATTTCGAGACGTCGAAATAGACGACGTGCTCCAAACGTAGTCGAAACCCGAGCTTCGTACTATCGTTGAAGTTGCACCAATGGCGGATAATCGAACAATGAAAGAACTACTCCAAGCACCCACGGAAGGGTATGGAGAAGCTATTGTCATACCAGAAATTAATGCGGATCATTTTGAGATTAAGATGAATTTGCTACAATTAGTCCAAGCTAGCCCGTTTCATGGTTTTGAGAGGGACAATCCCCATACTCAATATCAATAATTTCAAAAGGATTACCTCGACTTTGAGATTTAGGGATGTGCCGAATGATGTGATTAAACTTATGATGTTACCATATTCGCTCATGGGGAACGCTAGTATTTGGTACGATAAAGAACCTCCTAATTCTATCTTGACTCGGGAGGATCTCGTAACCAAATTCGTGAATCAGTTTTTCCCTCCCTCGAAGACCACTCACTTAAAAAATGAAATCTCTCGTTTTACCTAAAAATTCGATGAGACATTTAGTGAAGCATGGGAACGATTTAAGGAAATGCTTAGAGCTTGTCCCCACCACTGATTTACGGAGTTAACCCAAATAGATACTTTCTATAACGGTTTAAATGATAACGATCAAGACTCCTTAAATGCCACGGCGGGTGGAAATCTTTTGAGTAAGACTACTAGAGAGGCATTGAATATAATTGAGAATAAGTCAAAAGTTCATTATTCACGAAACAAATCGAATGTTTCTAGGGTAAATTCTACTTCTAGGGAAAGTTCTTCTAAGACGGATGAGAGAATTGATAAGCTTGCGGACCAAATTTCGACCTTAGTTGAGATTGTTACTAAGAAAGTTGTCACTCCCGCTACGGTTAAAGCGGTTGAGGAATCTTGTGTTACTTGTGGTAGTGCTCATGCTTGGTATAATTGTCCTAATACCGATAGCAATCAATCTAGTGTTTGTGCTGCAATGGGTGCTTACAATCAAGTAGCCCCTCCAAACCGTGTTAGCAACCACATGGCACCACCCGGTTTTGCTCCGGTGCAAAATAGTCAAAATAGGTATAATCAAAATCAAGGTCAAGGGAATAATTTTAATCGGGGAAATAATTTTCATGGTAATCAAGTTTTTCAAGCTCCAGTTAATCATGCTCCAAATTTTCAAAATCAAGGATTTTAAAACCAACATATCAGCTCATAGTATTCAAAGTTTCAACCGGTTTTCCAAATGAGTTTTCAAGTTATGTGAAAGCTAATGAGTCATTAATGAGAAATATGCAAAGTCAAATTAATGAATTGAGGGGTAATTTTAGTAAACAAGAGGAGAATCTTAGGAAAAATTTGAATAATGATATGAGGAGTATTCTAGGTAGTTTCTTCCAAAACCAAGCTTCAACATCGGGTACTCTTCCGAGTAATACTATTCCTAACCCGAAGGGTGAGATGAAAGCTATCACTACTCGTAGTGGTGCTACTTTAGCTGGACCCTCGGTTCCTCCTCCTTCCCGTACTAAGGAGGTAGACCGAGAACCGGAGACGAAAACGGATCAGGAACTCACCGAGAGTACCAATAATGTCCCACCTCCGGTTGTTCAGCCATCTCCTGATTCTACTAACCTTCCTCCTGCTCCTATTTCCACTCCTAAGATTCCCGAGCCTAATCCGCATCAACCCCCGATTCCATATCCATCTAGGTTGAACAAAGAAAAGTTGCAAGGAAAAGATGATATTCAAATTCATAGTTTTTTACAAATGTTTAAGAAAATCCACTTCAATATCAGTTTTTCCGAGGCTCTTGCTCATATGCCTAAATTTTCAAAAACGGTTAAGGATCTCCTTACGAATAAGGAAAAACTTCTTGAGATAGCAAATACACCCGTGAATGAGAACTGCTCGGCTGTGATCTTAAAAAAATTACCCGAAAAACTCGGAGACACGGGCAGGTTTCTCATTCCATGTGAATTCTACGGGCTCGAGTCATGCATGGCCCTAGCCGATCTAGGAGCTAGCATCAACTTGATGCCACTTTCCGTGTGGAAAACACTATCACTTCTGGAACTTTCTACTACTAGAATGACACTAGAATTAGCTACCCGGACTATTGTTGTTCCCGAGGGTATAGCCGAGGATGTTTTCGTTCGAGTAGGCAAGTTTACATTCCCAGCCGACTTTGTGGTGGTAGACTACGAAGTTGATTCTCGAGTTCCTCTCATATTAGGAAGACCTTTTCTAAGGACGGCACATGCTTTAGTTGACGTACACGGCGAAAAGTTAACCTTGCGAGTCGGTGATGAAGAATTAGTCTTTAACGTTGAAAGTGCCTCAAAACACCCTCAAAAGCATAGTGATAATTCAATCCATAAGATTGACATTCTCGATACTACATGTGAGGATCATGTTTATGAGGTGCTTAATTTTCAAAAGTCAATTAATGCAACGAGTGGCAATCCCACTCTTACTCTGGACCCTACGGTCGAGTCTCTTTCCCCGTCTCTTACTCCCTTCGGAGATAGTGATTTACTTTTGGAAGAGACCGACGCATTTCTTTCTCTCGATGATTCGATACCACCGGGTATTGATGATGGCACCTACGACTCGGAGGGAGATATTCTTTTTCTAAAAAGATTACTTAATGAAGATCCTACACCCGGTCTCCCTCCTACTCCTCACCCCGTATGTTTAATTAATGATACCGAAAAGATTAAACCTTCAATCGAAGATCCTCCGGATCTTGTACTCAAGGACTTGCCTTCTCACCTCGAGTACGTGTTTTTGGAGGGAACTTCTAAGTTACCCGTCATAATCGCTAAAGACTTGAAGAGGGAAGAAAAAGAGCAGCTTCTAAAGGTTTTAAAATCACATAAACAGGCGATAGCTTAGAAAATATATGATATTCGAGGCATTCATCTAAATTTTTGCACTCATAAGATATTAATGGAAGATGATTTTAAACCAGCTGTTCAGCAACAAAGACGGGTTAATCCTAAAATCCATGAAGTAATCAAAGCTGAAGTCATTAAGCTTCTCGATGCTGGATTAATCTACCCGATCTCGGACAGTCCTTGGGTGAGCTTGATTCACGTCTTACCCAAAAAGGGGGTATGACGGTTGTTACCAATGAAAGCAATGAGCTTATTCCTACACGATTGGTCACGGGATGACGCGTTTGTATTGACTATCGAAAGTTGAACGATGCTACCCGTAAAGACCACTTTCCTCTCCCTTTTTGGATCAAATGTTAGAGTAACTAGCAGGAAATGAATTTTATTATTTCTTAGACGGATTTTCTAGCTATTTTCAAATCCCAATTGATCCCCAAGACCAGGAAAAGACCACTTTCACCTATCCTTATGGAACATTTGCTTATCGACGAATGCCTTTTGGCCTTTGCAATGCTCCTGGGACATTCCAACGGTGTATGATGGCGATTTTCCATGATATGATTGAAAAAACTATGAAAGTTTTTATGGATGACTTTTCGGTTTTTGGGGATTTATTTTTATCATGTCTCTCCCATTTAGATACTATGCTACAATGGTGCGAAGACACCAACTTAGTTCTAAATTGGGAGAAGTGTCACTTCATGGTCAAAGAGGGCATAGTCCTCGGCCACAAAATCTCTAAAAATGGACTTAAAGTTGATAGAGCGAAAGTAGACGTTATTGCAAAATTACCACCTCCGACCACGGTTAAAGGGGTTAGGAGCTTCTTGGGTCATGTCGGTTTCTATAGACGATTTATACAAGACTTTTTCCAAAATAGCTCGACCTATGACTCACCTCTTGGAAAAGGACACTCCTTTTGTCTTTTCGGACGAGTGTCTTGCTTCTTTTAAGTTCCTTAAAAAAAGGTTAACCGAAGCTCCTATCCTTGTGTCCCCGGATTGGGATTTACCGTTTGAGCTTATGTGCGACGCTAGTGATTATGCCGTTGGAGCAGTTTTAGGACAAAGGAAAGACAAATATTTTAGGCCTATACAATATGCTAGTAAGACCCTCTTGGATGCTCAAACTAATTACACCGTTATCGAAAAAGAGCTTTTAGCTGTGGTGTATGCATTCGAGAAGTTTCGGTCTTACTTAGTCTTATCCAAGACCATAGTATATACGGATCATTCGGCATTAAAATACCTTTTTAATAAGCAAGATGCCAAGCCGAGGTTGATTCGGTGGGTTCTTCTGCTCTAGGAATTTACTATTGAAATTCGTGATTAAAAGGGAACAGAAAATCTCGCGGCCGATCATTTAAGTAGACTAGAAAACCCGTATCAAGGAGATCGTGTTGGAATGGAAATAAATGACAATTTTCCTCATGAATCACTTAGTATGATATCTCTTAATCCCGACAATAAACCCCCGTGGTTTGCCGATATAGCAAACTACTTAGTGGGGAATGTGCTTGTTAAAGGGATGTCATCCCAGCAGAAAAAGAAATTCTTTAAGGATATTCGACACTATTTATGGGATGACCCCTATCTCTTTTAGATTTGTGCTGATTAGATTATTCAACGGTGTGTATAAGGGTAGGAAGCTATGGACATTCTTCAAGCTTGCCATCATGGACCCACCGGGGGACACCATGGCCCGAACTACACCGCGAAAAAAGTTTTTGACTCTGGATTTTTTTGGCCCACCATTTATCGAGATGCCCAGGACCTTGTCACACATTGTGACTCGTGTCAGCGTCAGGGAAAGATCTCACAACGGGACAAAATGCCCCAAAATCCTATTCAGGTTTGTGAGATTTTCGACCTCTAGGGCATCGATTTCATGGGGCCGTTCCCGTCTTCAAGAGGGAACCGATATATTCTCGTGGCTGTCGACTATGTTTCGAAATGGGTTAAAGCGAAAGCGCTCCCCACCAACGACGCCCGAGTAGTGGTTAAGTTCTTAAAACAATTATTTTCTAGATTTGGAACCCCACGGGCCATCATTAGTGATCGAGGGACGCATTTTTGTAACGACCAATTTTCTAAAGTTCTTCAAAAATATGGTGTTACGCATAGGCTTTCGACCTCGTATCACCCGCAAACAAGTGGCCAGGTGGAGGTTTCCAATAGAGGTTTAAAAAGGATATTAGAAAGGACGGTAGGCGAGCATCGAGCAAGATGGGCCGATAAACTTGATGACGCCTTGTGGGCTTTCCGTACCGCTTACAAAACCCCGATCGGTTGTACTCCTTATAAGCTGGTATACGGTAAAGCTTGTCATTTGCCCATCGAGCTTAAGCATAAAGCCTACTGGGCCTTGAAATGGACCAACTTTGACCTAAAAACCGCGGGCGATCACCGTAAAGTTCAACTTAACGAATTAAATGAACTACGGGATCAGGCCTACGAGAGCTCTTTGATCTATAAAGAGAAGACAAAAAAGATTCACGATGCTAAGATCAAAAACCGTGAGTTTCACGTTGGAGATCGTGTCCTTCTTTTTAATTCTCGATTGAAGTTGTTCTCGGGCAAACTAAAATCCCGCTGGACCGGACCGTTCACTGTGGCCCAAGTTTTTCCCTATGGGACCATTGAGCTATCTCAAGCCGATGGTCCTAACTTTAAAGTGAATGGTCATCGTGTGAAACACTACTTTGGAGGGGACATACCACCCACGGTTGTCTCGGATCTCCAAACTTTCCCTATGGACAAATAAATGCGGGGATCGAGTCAAGTTATGTGACTCGGTTACCAAAAACAAAGCGCTTCGTGGGAGGCACCCCGTGCTTATCCATCTTTCTTCTTTCTTATTTCTAATGTGATGTAAGGAGGCTTGTACTCTTCCGATTCTTGTTGTTTGTGCTTGTGATTGTTTGTAGGATTGACCCAAAATTTTTGAAGACTCTCATGTTCGTTGTTTTGTCCCGGTTCACTCGAGCTTCCTAGCCTTTGCTTGCCATTAGTTCGGGGAAATCCGATATCCTCGATTATTATCGACTAACATCTATCTTTTAACATACTTAATAAACGGCTTAAGATTTTTGTGATACTTTCTCCATGCTCGGATTATGCATTTGACTTTTTGAGTTCTAGTATGGGGTTTTGAGCCTTAGACTAGGAAACATTGAGGACAATGTTTAGTTTTAGTATGGGGTGGTATATCTTTGATATGATCTTACCTACCTTTTGTCCGTTGTTCTCACGTACCCCGTTTTCCCGCAAAAAAATTAAAATTTTATATTAAAAAAATGGAAAAATGATGAAGAAAAATATAAAAAATTAGTTGATAAAAAAAAGTATTTTGACACGAATGTAGGCTTTCCGTTGGTGAGAACAAAAGTAAATTTTGACCCGACCGATTTTATATCTTAGCTTTTCTCCTTAACGTAAATAGATTGAAATTTGCTAATCTTTTATACAAGGAGCTATAAAAAGCAAGTCTAGCTTAAAAAAAGTCAAGATTTTGCAAGTTCCCATAATTGATTTTAAATATGCGAAGATCGATTTATTAGGCTAAGCATTCACGAGTTTCTTTATTAGAAATTTTAAATTGTGAAGAACAAGAGATGATAGAGTAGAATATAAGTTTTGATGCTAAACATAGAATAGTTGGATTTCTTTAAGGCTCATAAGTGTTAATTGTGGCTTTTTCTCCCATTAGCTTGTTTCACCTTTATATATAATTGTTTAATAAATAGAGTTGTGCGGTTTTTTGGTTAATAATTAGTTAATAGAAGTTTTCTTTAGTTCCTTTGTGATCAAGATGAGTACACATCAGGAATACTTAATTTGGCATACTATATGTATCACATTAATAAATATTTTGCTTATCCCTTAAAGAGCCTTAGGGTATATGGGGTAAGTAGAATTTAATAAGTGAAATTATAGCCTTATTCATTCCTTAAAGAGCCTTAGGGTATATGGAATGGATATTGTTGCTTAATTTTTGTCTTGTTTGTACCTTAAAGAGCCTTAGGGTATATGGTGCAAATAAGATTGGTCTATTTATGTCTTAAAGAGCCTAAGGGTATATGACATGAATGGTGCCATGCTTAAGTAACCTAATAAAAGCCAAATTTTGGTCGCCTCGATGTGGACTTTATTTTGATGACATTTGATCTTTTGAAGGGGGCTAGGAACTAATTATTGCATCTTTACCGTTACGCTTTATTTTTAGAATTAATAAGTATCGAAATAAAGTCTTAAAGAGCCTTCGGGTAAATGACTTAAATAAAATCTTGAGATACAAAAATTAGGAATAAGGGAGGAGAAGTAATACACAATTAGCTTTTATGAGTAGTGTTAGCATCATAACTTGTATTTTACAATGATCTTGTTTTTAAGCTTGGCTTGAAGAAGTGAAAGTCGAGGACGATGAATTTATCCATTTGGACACTTTTTGTGCTTTTTGTTCCGTGATCCTAAAAGTTATCAATGAATAATGAAAGCAACACATTATGTCATATATGAATAAGTTGTAAGGTGTAAATTATGAAAATCATAAAAAAATGAAAAAAAAAACTTTGAAAAATAGGAAAATGGGGTGTTTTAAAACTTGTGATTTCTTAACTTTCCCCACAAAAGACTTTGCTACTTTTTAAATGATTAGTTTGGGGAGGTTTTGGAGCATATAACATTGCGTGAGGACACGACAATCACTTAGTTTGGGGAATTTTGATATATGAGAAATCACATATCCGTTTTATGCCAAAAATGACCCTAAAAAGATGAAATTATGCAAATTATGCTTGTATATTGTGCATTTTGTCTTTTGTGATGTGTAGGTACGGATATTTCAAAAATCACAAGAAAAGAGCCAAAAACCAGGCAAAAACGAATACGAGACGAAAAGAGTACACAAGAGCCAGATGTTTGTTAGCAAAAAGTCAACATTGGTCAACTCACATAAAGACAAAAACTCTTGAAATCACCAAAAAACCCTTAATGTTAAATCATTTTCGCCCAAAGTCCCAAAATCAATGACACCGTTAGTCCTTTGTTACTTAGGGACTAATGGTCGTTAAGTGTTTATTAACACTAAAAACCCTAAACCTTTACCTGAGCCCAAACCAAAAACCACCGGCCCAATTCCTTTAATAAAACACAAGCCCAAGTCAACGTCTTTATATATAGCTTGGTCAAACAGGTCAAACAAAGTTATAAAAAGAAGAAAAAGGGTGCGAGAATTGGTTTTTACTATTCATTGTCGTTCCTAAAATTACCCTGTGTCAAAATTAAAGGGTGAAACTCACTCCCCTACACTTATCCTACATGGCAACGAAGATTCCGAGTACCAAGCTCCACATCATCAAGCCAAAACGTCATCAAAGGCTATGATTGGACACTTTTGACAACAAGAATGCCACGCGGATACCAAAGAAACACAAATATTAAGGGAATTTACACTGAAATCAATGCAAAAGAAGTACAAGCCTCCAAAGAGTTGGGATTGCCACGCTGGCAATCCGTGTGATCATTTTCATCCAACGGCTAAAGATCAATATGTAATGATTAGAAGATATCAAGGGTTGAAATCAAGTGGAGCGTGTATGAGCCTAGAACCTTCCCTCTTGGCCTATAAAAGGAGCCTCATCCTCACTCACAGAGATTATCTAGGAGTAGTATAATTTTAGTGTAGCTTTAGCTTATTATATCGTTTAGCTTATTGTTCTTTTAAATAATGTAATTTTCTTTTTCAAAAGCATTGTAATCAGTTCATTACATCAATAAAAAGTCTATTTTCCTTATTGTCAATCTTTAATTCATGTTTTACTTTGAAAAGCAATTTGTTAAAATAAGTTCTCACCAGCTCTTTTAAGCTCAATAAGCTGTGATTCATACTAATAAGCTAGTCATATTCTCAGTTAAGCTCTCAAAGCTTAACTGAGCTTATTAACTCAAATTCCACTCAAAAACTTACCTCAGCTTATAATGGAAGGGAAGCCAGATCTGGATGGGCTTCCAGGACCTCACTAGCTTATCTATGATAAGCTAGAGCTTGTTGATTAGCTCATAAGAGCATTTAATAGCCTTGTTTTGTGTAGAGGCTTTTGTAAGTCCCTAATTTCAATTTTATAGCTTAATTTGCAATATAGCTTATAACTGCTTATTATTAGCTTATTGATGCTTAGTGTAGCTTAAATCTGCTTATTTTAGTTGTTTGATACTTATTATTTTCACTTATTAGCTTAAAACTTAGTTTACATATATTTGTTAAAAATCAGTTGAAAAATCAAAAATAATGGCATTAGCTTGTAACTTGTAGTTTCTGCTTATTTTACTATAGGAATTTGCTTATTAGGTCTGCTCTTAGCTTAATAATATCTGGTATCTGAATTTTAAATCTTAGATCTAAATTTCATAAGCTTAAAATGATATTGATCAATTTAAAGGGGTGTTTGGCACAAGGCAGCACTAACTTGAGTTAGTGCTGTCAAGGCCATTTAGTTCTTTAAATAGGTTTTAAATATCATATTGAGGTTTATAAAACAAGGATTAAAGGCTTTTATAGGCTTAGATTAGTTTTTAAAAGTTATTGAGTTGTTGGTCAGAATCTGAGTTCTTAAACTCAGATTAATATGCTCTTTGTTCTCTAATTAGTTCTAGTTGCATTTGTTGTTCTATTTAGTCATTTTATAGGTGTTAGAAACAAGTGTTTAGGTCTGCACTAGTTATTCTAAGTTTTGGTTATCTAAGTGTCAAATGCATCAGTTAGCAAATCAGTTTTTCTAGCCTTTTTCAAGCTTAAAATTCAGTAGGTAAAAATAAGAATTAGCTTTTAATTTTTAAAGCACAAGTAGCTTGTAGGCCATATTAGATCTGTTAGGACTTTTTGTTGGTTAATAAGTTTAATTACTTATCTGTTTTTAAGTTTGAATTCAGCACTTTGCCATTTTTAGTAAGTTTTAAAAAACCAAAAAAAAAATAGAATAATTATCTTTTTCATCAATCTTTTTCTAGGCTTAATTAAATTTGAAATTACTTTTTATTTGCTGTTTTGAGTAGCTTAAGGTTCAAGCTTTCTAGAAGTACAAATCTAATTTCCATAAGGAACCATTTGAATGCTAAAATTTAAGCTCAAAGTAGCTAGTTTGTCTGTTTGGCAATCTGTTTTGTACCAAAGAGCTTATTTGAATGTTTCAGCTTATGACTTGTTCCTTTTGGTTATTACTTGCTCAAATTTTCTTATTTGGTTAGTGGTAGATTGTAGGTAGCTTATGAAGTTCTTGTTTTAGCTTATTCTTAGTTTTCTAGTTTAGTGAAAAAGCCTTTATCCTTTAAGTCATAATCTGTCAATCTTAAAGCTTATTTTCTAGCTTATTGCTTAAGTAAAAATAAAAGTTTTTTTAACAAAAGTTGCTAGTTTTAAGCTGTTTTATAACTTTGTTTTTAAAAGTTTTGCAAAAAGTAAAAAAAAAAGGGGAAATTGAGAATTCAAGGGTGAGCAAGGCTCGAACCCTTGACCTCAACCAACCTCAACCCTTTTATACACCTCAACACACACACTCAACACCACTGCGCCCTTGGGACTTTTACGTCCAAGGGTGCAACAAAAATTTACTTAACACCTTTTTGAGTTTTTTTTAATAAGCACTTCGTGTGCTGTTTTCATTTTTTTAGCTTATTCATTTAAGTAATTGTTGAGTTTTAAATTTTCCTGCACTCTTTACATCTTTAGCTATTTTTTGTATTTTTCTACGATTTTTAGCTTAAGGTTTAGTATTTTTTGTAAATTTATTAAGTATAAAAACTTTAAAAAATCATAAAAAACAGAAAAACAATCAAAAAAATAAAATTCTTTTTTATAAAATTTTCTTTTATCATATTTTAGGTTCAGGATTTAAATTTACTTTCGTAGGTCTTAAAATTAGTTTACTTGCTTTTTAGACGCGTTTCTTTTAATTCCCGTTATCATTTTCGTATTTTATTACATGCTTAGTTGTTTCCTTTATGTGTTTTATGTGCCTTTAGCTGTAAAAATAAATAAACAAATCAAAATCTTCGAAACCATTCAAATCGTTGTCCAAATTAAAATGGAGTCTCAATTCATAATTCTTTGGGTATAAACGACCCGGTGAACACTTACCGGTTAACGTACGATATTTTCGTGTGATTTTCCTAATTACCTTTGTCCTCAAGGGTAATTTTGGAATTTCTATACTATTATATTAATACGTATATTGTTTGAACGCATCAAATCTATTTGATCATCATCCATTGTTTGAATAATAGATTTACGTTTCCTATGACTCACTTGTTCATGAACCTTAGACGAAGCATGTACCTGGCTAACAGCCTTTGTATCATAGGATGGTACAGTTTCAGCGTTCTCATCAGCTGGTTGGAGTCGAACCATTAACATGACTGCTGCAGTTAACTCTTCCAACTCTTCTCCATATGAAGTGTCAAGCATGAAATCATTCTCTTCATTGCTGAGGTTGCTTCCAGCTTCATCTTTCATAGCTAACAACATTTGTTCTCTAAAATACTTTGAATCACGAACTTTTGGTTTCTGACATTCACGAGCATAATGACCTTTCTCAGTGCAATTGTAACACTGAACATTTTCTTTGCCTGGAGTAGACTCAGTTCGTGGAACACGCTGAATAATCTGATTGCTTTCATCACCTGCATTAAACCCTTGAGTTCTGTTTCTCCCTACATTCTTGTTAGCATTTCCACCATAACCAGCATTCTTGGTTTGTATGTCAACTCGACCATCCTGAACCACAGCTTGATTCTTTGTATTAGAGGAAACACGAAGATGATTGTTGGTGGGTGTAGAGAACTTTTAAGAAATTGCTCGAGCGAGTAACATCATCGCTGTAGTAAGCTTATCCTCTTGAGAATCGCCTTGTTACTCCTCTTGATATTCATCATCATAATCAACAATTGATGGAGGATGTGTGACATAGTATGATTGTATAGAATAAGAAGAGTTTGTATGAGAGTGTGATGAAGAAGCATTTGAATGAGCAATAAGAGCTAAAGGATCATGATTCTTGGCAGCTTTCTTTGCCCTTGATGCTAGAACATGTGGTTCAAATTACACTAACTGATCATACAACACATCATAAGAGACTGCAGGTCCAGTTTGATTATGACGAACCATGGTAACATATTTTCTCCATTCTGGTTGAAAGAAATTAAGAAACTTTGTATTGATTGCCATCGGTATTGGATGAACATTATTACGATCCATGATGTTCACAAGTGTTGTCAACCTTTCATGCACAGATTCTAAAGATTCCCCTTCTTTTGTTGCAAACTTATCAAATTCATCCATAAGACGTAAGTGTCTCACTTTAGTAGTAATTTCAGATCCATGCATCAACCTTTTGATTCGTTCCCACATTTCTTTAGAATTCTTTCACGCATCCCCCGAATTGTATATATCACTTGGTATTGCTTGAAGAAGATAATTCATGACCCTAACATAAGCAATGTATTGCTTCTTGTTACCCTCAGTCATTTTAGACAACGATTCAAGTATTGGTACAGTAGGATTTGTTGGATCAACAACCATGGGTCTTTGATAAGGGCCATTTTGTATCGAATTCCACATTCTCTCCCCGTCTTCAAGCTTATTATCCAAAAACCTTCTGAATCGACTTTCCCATGGAATATAATTCCCCTTCTCAAGCATTAGAGGTCTTTCATTAGGTCCTGAGTCAGCGAGATTTTGTTGATTGGAGTTGGTTGAAGTATTAGAAGTAGACATGTTGTATTAAATGACTACAAAGCAAACTTGGATCGTTTTGGAGATGAAGTACTATAATCGTGAAGTTAACAAGCAATAAAAACCTTGTCTTGAATCACACTTTAAACTTTGTTACGAAACCCAAACAAGAAGATATGAAACCTCTGAATAGTGTAACGAAACCTCAAAAAACGATGTTACAAAACCTCTTGACTCTGTTAGGAAACCTCTATAGTGATACGAAACCATGAATTTACGAAACCAAAACCAAGCTTTTGATACGAAACCTCTGATATACGAAACCACAAAGAGTATGAAACCTCTCACAGTATATGAAACCTAACGGTTACTAAAAGCTCAAGCATACGAAACCTATTTTCGTAATTCCCAAATAAACTCTGCTTTCGTACGATAACAAGAAACCCCCTACTTTCGTGAATGCGTAGCTACGAAACTTAGGAAAACTTACGTATTTGATCTTTAACAGTTTAAAATGATAAACTCAACGTTATCCTTTCAAATCAACAAGTTTCTATGTTACGAAAGCTAGATTAATCAATATGAAAGTAATTCTACGTTACGAAAGCTAAGAAATAACTTACGTATGACAGTTTACGAAAGATTTCTACCTTATGAAAGCTTAAAATTGTCCTACAAAAGTGATTTTCCTGCATAAAAACAGTTACCAAAACCTATTTTCTTGTTTACGAAAGCTATCAAATCCATTTTTTTGATCAATTTGAATTAAAAAACATGTAATTTCCGTAAACGAGGTATTAATCCTACAATTTGATAGTTACAAAAGCTAATATATTGCGTTTTAAGATAAAAAACACATCAAATTATAAAACTAAACCATACAAAAGCTACTATTCATCCTTATGAAAGCACAATCGATCGAATTTCTTGCAATTAGGCTCGATTTGATCACGAAAACTACACTAGATCTCTCCTAGCGATAGATACCACTTGTTAGATGCTATGTTTGCTAAGTAGATATCATATGAAAGCTAGTAGAATAAAGGAGAGGAGCTAGAGAGTATTTTCATCATTTTTTAAATTTTCATTTCAAAAGGGGAAAATAGAAATGGGAGGGAGAAGTGAGTGTTACAAAGACAAGACATGTATATATACTCCTCCAAGATAAGTATATATACTTATTACAAAACTATTCTATTTTCCCTACACTTAGTCAAACCTTGGTCAACTTTACCAAGATAGACTTTATGACATCAAAACTATTAATAAAACTATAAACTAAACTAAGACCAATTCATAATAATAATTAACACTTTTTATCGTTTCTAACAGCAGTTCATCAGCCTTCTGATTAATACAATTATTGTATTCCTTGAGCATCTTGGCCCTCTTTGCCTCATACTCAGCCATCTTTTGTGTCTGAGCTTTAATGGTGGTTGTTCAAGATTTTTTTCAAAGACTCCTCTGACTTCTCATTTTCAGCTTTAATATCAACGAGTCTCTTCATCTCCTTTATTTGAGCCAAGATGTCTTCATTAGTCAACTGCTCATTTAGAGTGATAAAAGACTTAACCTTTGGCATTTTGGCACATATCCTCCTTCTTCCATAAAAGGAATAATATCCTTTAGTGGTTCTTCAGTTGCAATACCTTTCCCTTTGGATTCATCTCTTGGAGGTGTTGGATCTCTTGGTGGAGTTGGCTATCTTGGAGGAGTAGGAGAGAAGATAGATAAAGTAGTCTTGGTGAGATATTCAGTGAATTGATCAATTGTCATAGCATCAGGCTTTTGGAGGGGTTTAGGCATGATTAAGTTCAAAAGTGTTGGTGATGGAATTGATGATGCTGGAATTAAGAACTTCAGTTTCTTGACAGGAGGTTCATCATATGTTACTTTCTTCTCTAAAGTGTTTATCTCTGAACTTTTTTCCTCTGAAGCATGAAGAACCAAAGCATTTTCTTTATTGACAAGGGTGGCTTGTTCTACTTTTGATCATTCTTGAGCTAGTGGTTGCTCCCCCTGAGCATTAGCTATAGTGGCATCCCCTGAATGTTTCTCCCCCTGAGTTTGATTAGGGTTTTAGAATCTTTTTCTTCTGTTGGTGTTTCAGGGTAGTTTTTCTCCCACTTCTCCCCCTTAGCATTAGCCTTTTTAAAGACTTCTACTGCTTCGAGGAGGAAAACCATGTCCTTATACATACTCCTGAGATCCTGAACATGTTGGGAGTTTGTGGCCATAGTGGATTGAAGTGATGCAAGCTTATCAGAAACCACCTTCATCCCTTTGCGGACCTTGTTTTTAACCGACACCCCCAGCTTTGTTTTGATGACTTTGCTCAGTTCCTGTTAAAGGGTAACAAACCTGTGACTCTCCAGAGTGTTGAATACATTAAACTCTTTGCTCATTGGCTTGAGAAGAATTTTTAGAAGCTGATCTTGTAAGGACTATTGAACTTGTGCAGCATATATTGGCAATTTTTCTTTAATGGATTCTAAAACAGATTGTTTAATGGAATCCTCAATCAGCTGAGGAAGAGTGTTATTCAAAGCCTCTGAGAGTAGACCAGGCAGATTTCTTTGAGAGAATCAGCAACAATTGAAGACATAGAGGATTGAATATGATCAGTCAATTTCTTGGTTATGTTGGACTCTAGCTGATCAATCTTGGTGTTAAGTATGCGCAACTCTTCATGAAGATGACCTAGGGGGTTTGACTGAGCTGGCATATCAGCGAAAGCATAAAAGGTTTCACTAGTACCTTCCTTAGAATCATTATAAGCTAAGTTAGGAGTCTCAAAGCCTGTCAAAGAGACCAGGTCATCATCAGTCCAGAGTCAGAGTCACCATCCCTTGACTTTGTTTGATTATATGGTTTGGCACCCAAAAAGTGATTTGAGCATCATTATCAGGCTGGCTTGGCTGAAACCTCTTGATTATTTTGATATCAGACTCAGTGTCATATGGACTCTTAGGTTTTTCTTGAGTAGTCTGATTCTGCTGATCAATTTCATCTATGATCTGCTTAAATGTGACACCCCCCATAGATTCTAACCCACACTCCTTCACCTCCTCCTAAACTTTTTGGTCTAGTATCTACATAAATGTGTTAGTTGAAAAGGTGAATTTGTAATGAAGGGTGCCCTTAAGAAGACTAGGTATGATAGTCCCTCAAAAGTTTTAAACTTTTGGGACTCTTTTCAGTTGATAATTTGTAATATGGGGTACGATCGCCATTCGCTACCCCTAAAAAGACTGGGTGTGATTATCAAGTCCCATTAAAAGTCTAAGACTTTGGGACTCTTTTCATTGGTTAAGGGACCCCTGAGTCTGAGCGAGGTTCAGTTCATACATGGGTCGACTTTCATGCACAGTTGGGTTAATCCAGCAAAGTCTAGAGTTTTCAGAGTCAAACATCAAACATTTTTAGCCTTTTAGTATCATCCCCTAAGTGCAGACACAGAGTGTACAAAAGATTTTAGAATTTAAGTGTTGATTTTGACTCTCTATTGGGTCGAGGGTAGCCCTTAACTTCATCACTCTCTCCTAGAGAAGTTTGAGAATGGTTGCTTTTAGTGCCCCTTATATTTAAAATACTGTTACCTTTTCGGCTTTAGCGGTCTTATGCTAGTTTACTTGCGCCTCTGCCGATTCGGAGGCATCTAGACTCTGGGTGGCATCAGATGTAGCCACTGGTTCCTCAGCGAGCTGAGTCTCAGCGGCTTGTTTCTTTGGAAGAGTATCCCTGACCTTATATGAAGACTTTGGTTTGGAAGAAGGTGAGATTTTCTTCTTCTTTAGATTCAGGTCAGTTGGTGCTTTGGGCTGAGTGACAGGCTGCATAGTGGTCCCGGACAAGGAATTGTCAGCACCATCATCAGCATTCACTTTCTCAGAGGAAAGGATCAAAGACTTTTTAGGCTCTTAAAAAAGTTTAGCTACTTTTAGAATATGTGAAGTCAAAGGAACTTCAGATGCTAATGGTTTCTGAAAAGAAGCAACTGTAATGGTGTGAGGTTTTACAAGAGTGAGAGAATCGTTGATGTAGTTCTCTCCCAGCAGTTTCTCAAAAATCAGGGATAAAAACCTAGTATAACAAATATTTGCCTCCTTGTTCTTCTTCCCATTTAAAGCTTATGAACCAAGTCAGAGAAAATAATTGCCCCAATATCAATCTCCAGCCCCCAAATAAGACAATATGCAATGGTCTGCTAATTTAGGTGCAGCTGGTCATGTGATCCTTGCATCCTACCCAAACATTTGACAATATATTGCATGAAGATTCTCTACGTGGGAGTAAAATACTTGATCTTTAAAGGTGAAAAGTTAACAAGGACATTGGATGAAAGGGATGGTTTATCCTTGTCAATTAAACCCAAAGTAGCCAGCCCATCCCTAACTGTCTCCTTAGGGGGGGTAAAGGAATATCATTTCTACAAATGGGTAGGCCAATGGCATAAATAAACTCATCTTGAGTAAAGGTCAGAGGTTTTTCAACTAATAAAAGTGAGAAGGTGATGGTCTTGGCTGTCTCATCTACCTCCGTTGTGTACCAAAATTCTCTAAGGTACTCTACGTACAATAGCACAAGATACAAGAGAACGACCTCTAAATGAGTCGTTTGAAAAGTAATCTTATTGATTTAATTAAAATTGAACATTTTATAACATTTGTCCCAAAGTTGCATCAATATGTAAGACTGAAATAATACAACGAGATTTGATAGTTTGAATGTAAGAAGAAATCCATTAATATAATCTTGAAAAATTTGGACTCAAATGCACATCAAGTAAGTCAAGCATCTTATTCACTTGAGAAAAACATGCTTAAAAGTGTCAACATAAAGTTGGTAAGTTCATAGATTTATGTAAATTTAAATGTAGGACCAAAAGAGTATATTGTCTATTGCTTTATACACAATATCACATAAAATGTTTATAAATGTTAGACCGCAAGATTTATAAAGTATGTGTGACTATAGTAACACATACAATATCACAAAATGTAATTGCGACTGTACTAAGCTCATGACAGTGACACTCGACAATGTATGTAATTTAATACACATAATTGTACCCAATGTAGATGTCAACCCGTAACATCCAATGTTCCCATATGGTATACGTCCGTTTGACAAGTAAGTATGACTTACCTAGACAGGAATGTCAATCCCAAATAGATCTATTTATAACACACGTGCTTACACAAGGTAATTAACAGTTAATGATAGTGGGCATTGTGGGTTATTGCTACTTAGGCACGCTACGTAATTATTGTAACCGTTGAAAAGTATTGCACTTGTGTCCTATTGTAAAATGAACAATGTAATGGATCTCACTCCGAGATATGTAAATGAGTATGAAAACGAGTATGTAAACGATTTTGTAAATGCGCATGTATTCTCTCCCAAAAAGAGTTAAAAAGAAGTAAAATAGGGGCCATGAAACTCACCTTAAATGAAAGGATTGATTATAACAAAATCAATAAAGTAAATTGTCACAAGTGATCCGAAATGCAACCTAATTAATTATAGGCTGTATAAGAAATATGTACTTGAAAATAAATACCACAATGCAAATTATAAAGTTATATCACCACCTAATAGTTTTCTTTTAGTTTATAAGAGTTGAAACAATGTTTAAGTTACGTTCGTTATTTAATGTCCAAGTATATGTCTTCGAAACATTTCCTATTAGCTAGAAAATAAATTATAGTCATTTCGCTTGATTTAGTATTTTTATCATCTATATAGTTGATGTGTGCTAAAACACACATCTTTATAACCCCGTAAAACACTATTAATCAAACTAAAACACTAAAATATGGATAAATATGTTGCAAATATGTTTGTATTGTGTTTTTATGTCTTACAGGTACAAAGGATTGAAAACAAAGCAAAAATAGTAATTTTCGGGTGACTTTCGACGATGTTTTTACGTTTATAAAGGTTCAAACGATGTCGTTAATATTCCAAAATCATTCCATTAGAAAGAGCACGAAATTACGAGTCCAACGGTACCGGCCTTTAATATTTGAACCTTTTTATTTTGAACATTTTTGCCCATTTTTGAAATATATAATAAACCTGGTTCAAAATAAAGAAGGGTTATATATTTAAATTAGCATATGATAATCAGAGCTATGCTCTAGCCCAACGGCTAGAGTCATGTGCCTCTATCCCTGAGGTCCCGAGTTCGAACCTGGTGGTGATTTCATTATACATGCCACGTGGCATGACACGTAGGCACACATGGCATGACACGTGGATCTACGTGGCGGACCCGATCCAGACCCGGACCTGACCCGGCCCATGACCCGACCTGACCTGGCCCATGAACCGACCTGACCCGGCCCATAACCCGCCTGTTGACTAGCGGTCAACCACCGTGGTGGTTGACTGGTGGTCTGGCAGTGGCCCGACAATGGTCAATGGTGGTCCGCCACTGTTGACCGTCGTTGACCGCCAGTCGCTACCGTTAACTGCCGCCGTTGACCGGTGGTTGACCACCGTTGACCGGTGGTTGACCACCGTTGACCGCCATTGAACGGCCATTGATCGGCCAATGATCGGCGCTGACGTGGACGCCACGTCATGACGGCTGGCCAATGAGGCACTGCCACGTGGCGACGGCGCCTCCTTTACTGACTAATCAGTACGAGGTGCAGGTACTAGGTAGGCTGGCGGCTGTCCAATCAGGGTTTGATACGTGGACAAGATGACAAAAATTGGCAGCTGTGGTACGAGGTTCTAGAAGCAATGATGGGCATTTATGGCAATAATTGGCATTATTAGCCAATGATGAGAAGGTGTTGGATCCAAGCTATCAAATGATTGGACTAAATTGAATATAGTGAGCTGGAATAAAGGCAAAATGTCCAAATTGCCCCTCAACTTTGGGCTATAAATCAACACACGCATACAGCTCATGGGGATATGTTAGATTTTAGATTTATTTTTCACATAGTAGTAGTACGTGTAGATTTAGGAGTAGAATAGTGGTAGCTTATTTTAGCTTATTATTATAAAAGCTTTTTAGCTTATTCTCAACTTATTGTAGTGGCTTATTTTTTTACGAATGAAGATGCTTTTTATTAAGGTTGGTTTTATTAATGCTTTTTATCTTAATGCTTATTTCTTATGCTTATTTTTCTACTCCTTTTCATTTGCTTATTTCCAAATAAGCTCATGCTTATAGCTTATTTTTTAGATCAGATCTCTTAAGCTTATATTCGAATAAGCTCCTTAATAGCTTATTTCATCTAAGCTTCTTTTATATTCATGTTTGTTTAAAGCTTTTCAAGTAAGCTTATTTTAGTTTATTTTTGATTGCTTATTTTTCTAGCTTATTATTTATAGATCTAATCTTTAAAAATACCAGTCTCTTGTTCACTTGATTGAACATCTTAGTTTCAGGTGGATTAGATCTAAAAATAACAGATCTTGTCTTTTTAGCTTATTTTCTAGCATAAAGTTTGTTGCTTTTTAATTCTAGCTTATTTTTCTTTGATCTAAATCCTTAATTATACCCGATCCGAGTTCACTTGATTGAACACCTTAGTTTTGGGTGGATTTAGATCTAAAGTTTTCATCTTTTTATTAGCTTATTGTCTTTAGAATAAAATCTAGCTTATTTTGTCTTAGTAGCTTATTATTATCTTGTTCATCTTAACCCTTGTTTGTTTTAATGTTGATGAAATTGATCCAACACTTAGGCGAGGAGCTTATGGGTCTTATAAGCTTACTGTTCTATTAAAGTTTAAAGCTTTTTAGTTTTTAAGGCTATTTAGTATATAAAGTTTGTAACTTTATTAACTAAGTAGTTATATAAACTAATAATGTTTTAATCTTTAGTGTTTAATTAAGTTTATAAGATCGGGTGGTTTAAATTCGTCTCCATTTTCTTCAATCGGGCTATTCTTTCTTTTTCTTCTCTCTTATTAATAGTTGTAGCTTAATATTTAGTTTAAAAATGTTTGCTTTGTTGATTAGTGTTAGCTTTATGTGTAGTGAGTAGATTTTTATATTAAGTGTTAAATTGTTTAGAGAATTAAGTGTGATTAATAAAAAGGGAAAAATATTGATTAGTGATTTTTATATTACTTAAATTATTGTTTTGGTTATTCGAGCGGGCAAAAGCCGTAAGAATAATTAGGCATTAATTTAGTAATCGATATCTTAATAAAAAGTTGTTTTCAATATAAGCCAACGTTGTGAGAAGATAATTTGTTAGAAAGATATTGGTTCATCAATAAGGACTTAATTGTATGTTTAATTCACACTTAAGGATCTAATCAATACACTTAGCAAGCATATCTTTTATTATATATCGTTCTTCGTTTAATTTCTCGCTATTTGCTATCTAGTTTTTAAATAGTATATTTTTATTAAATCTTTAGTTTAAAACCAAAAAACAAAAATATTTGATATTCGAGCATCAAACAAAATACTTTTGTGGATTTCAAATTCATCTCTCGTCGGATATGACATCCGGGAGATAATATATTGTTTGCCCTCAAACAATTTTCACATCCTACGGGAACTACTATACTATACTATTACTCGGCGACCACGTTTCGTGCGAATTAGTTTTTGGCGCCGCTGCCGGGGAGAGGTGTACGATCTACACGTGGTGTTTGAAGTTAGTGCCTTGAAGATCCTTTTTTTGGAAAGTTTATTTTCGTACTTATTAAAAATATAAAAAAAATTCAAAAATATTTTTTCTTATTTCATTTTTATTTTTCCTTTTCTTTTATAAATATTTAAAAAAATACCAAAAATAATTTTATTTTTATTATTATTATCTTAATAAAAAATCTTAAAAAATATTCTCCTTTATCTTCTTATCTTCTTTATCCTCTTATTCGTTTAATTCTTCGACATGTCTTTGTATAACCATTTTGGTTGCTCGTGGTGTGAAGGTCCGTTTAACGGTGGAAATTGTCGGCATTGTACCAATGTGAGTTTCGGAGATGAGCCCGTCTATGACTCTAATCCAAATTCGTATAATCAAACTCCCGATTTTTCTAACCCACCTTCACAATCCCAGTACGAATCATACTCGTGCGAGTTATGTGAGAACGATTCTCACTTTGGTTATGATTGTCCGCCACGGGTACCGCTTGTCTATGAGCAGGAACCGAGCTACAATCAAAACTTTAGTGATAATTATTATCCACAAAATTCATCGAGTTTTCCACAACAATATCTTTGCTGTGAAAACTGTGGGGGTCCTCATGAAAGTTTTCAATGTCAACCAATGAATCAAAACTATTTTGAGCCTAACTATTCCGGTTTTAATCAACCCCCGCAGTATTTCATTGATCATCAGCCTCAGATTATAAATCAAGAGTGGATAAGTAAATTAAATAAAGAAATCATTGAATGTTTGCAATGTATGTTTGAGGAATTTCGTGAATGACAGCAAGCGGCTAATATCGATCAATCACCTCCTCGTGAAATGAATCTCCAAGAAATGGAGGATCTGAAGCAGCATTATTTAGATGAAATGTTAAGTTTAAGTAATGACTTAGGGATTAAAGATTATCGTAATGAGAAAATAGATATTCATTTTAGAAGGGAATGTGAAGATATAATTGATGAGCTTAAAGGTTAATTAAATGGAATGAGTATTGAAATTAATAAAAAGAAAGAGCTTCAGTATTTAGAGCATGTGGCTAGTCTTAGTACTTATCCTTTGCAACGTTTCAAATATTTTGCTATGATGACGATGACGATTATGATTACAAGGAGAGTACTATTCCTTTAATAGATATTATTTCTAAAATTCCTCCGTCTATTGCAATCACACCTGTTTTACCTACTTTAGAGCCCGATGACTCTCTCATCATGGGGAATGAGGAACTTAGCACTATTCCTAAAAAGGAATTAGACGAATTAATAGAGTCTAGTGTTAAGGACCTTGTCCCAATCCCAAGTGAGTCCGAGGATACATCCGGGAGTGATAGTGTTTGTGATTTGCTAAAACACACATCTTTATAACCCCGTAAAACACTATTAATCGGACTAAAACACTAAAATATGGATAAATATGTTGCAAATATGTTTGTATTGTGTTTTTATGTCTTACAGGTACAAAGGATTGAAAACAAAGCAAAAATGATAATTTTCGGGTGACTTTCGACGAAGTTTTTACGTTTACCGAGGTTCAAACGAAGTCGTTAATATTCTACGATAATTCCATTGGAAAAAGCACAAAATTACGAGTCCAACGGTATCGGCCTTTCATATTTGAACCTTTTTGCCTATTTTTGAAATATATAATAAACCTGGTTCAAAATAAAGAAGGGTTATATATTTAAATTAGCATATGATAATCAGAGCTATGCTCTAGCCCAACGGCTAGAGTCATGTGCCTTTAACCCTGAGGTCCCGAGTTCGAACCTGGTGGTGATTTCATTATACATGCCACGTGGCATGACACGTGGGCACACGTGGATCCACGTGGTGGACCCGATCTAGACCCGGACCCGACCCGACCTGACCCGGCCCATGACCCGACCTGGCCCACGATCCGACTGACCCGGCCCATGACCCACTTTTTGACTGGCGGTCAATCACCGTTGACCGGTGGTCCAGCAGTGGCCCAACGGTGGTCAACGGTGGTCCGCCACCGTTGACCGTCGTTAACCGCCACCGTTGACCGTCGGTCGCCGCCGTTAACTGCCGTCGTTGACCGGTGGTCCGACGTCCTTGACCGATGGTTGACCACCATTGACCGCCGTTGACCAGTCAATGACCGGCGCTGACTTTAGTACGAGGTCTAGGTACTAGGTAGGATGGCGGCTGTCCAATCAGGGT
>BQNB010073901.1:1491-22242 GCA_026074375.1 Tanacetum coccineum
TAATATAAGCCCCAGCCCCAGCTCCAGCCCCAACACAAGCCCCAGCCCCAGCCCCAGCCCATTTTGCCAAACATACCCTAGGTATTTGTATCCATTAGACACATTGTCTTGGATCATCATTGTAATCACATTTTGTATTACCAAATAGGATCAGATGGTTTATGTGTTTGTGCCATAAAACACATGATTTGTTGTGTTGGGTTTCGGTTGGTTCTACTCGGTGTGTAAGGACTCGGTATCTAGCTTTGTACCAGATAAAGTGTAAGCGGTGATGGGTTGGTTCTACCCGGTGTGTAAGAACTCGGTATTTAGCTTTGTACCAGAAAAATTGTAAGCAACGTTGTGTAAGTTTTTCTCCGCCAAGAAGGAAGCTTGTTGATCTAGTGAAGTAACTCTCAAGTTGGGTACTTGGGGAGTGGAGTAGGGCGGAGAGGAGCTCCGTGACCGAACCACTATAAATCATCGTGTCCGATTTGTATTTCCTCTTACATCTTGCATTACCCTTATTTACATTTATGTATTTACATTTATGCTTGCATAATATGCTTGTTGTATGTTGATTGTGATCATGAATGCATCGCATTGTCTAAACATCTTAGTTGCGGAAAAGTTAACGCTTAGTACGTGTGAGCTTTGAGTTTAGACTATTGTTTAATGTACTCTTGATGTTTATGATTGTGTTGTGACTACTTGGTTATTCTATGCTTTCATATAGACATGAATATGTTTGGTACTTTTCATATTACGTCGCGATTGATCAGGGATTTGATACGAAAAGTTTTTGATTTTTAAACAAAAACGTATTCACCCCCCTCTACGTTTTCCACACCCTGTGTAGCCTCGAGCACGGCACGACTAGACACAAAATCAACCATCCCAGTTTGCGTGAGTGGTGATGAACTTGTTAAATCCACATATAAATCACACCCACCATCCCACGAGTAAAGCAACACATCAGCTGGACGTAATGATTTGTCACGTTCCTCACCAAGCGCGATGCCAACTTCTTTACCAGAAGAAATCCCGAATTGATAACATATGTCGACAAGGGTATCACGCACCACGTTATGTCGATGTTTAATACCAACAATACCAACACATGACACAACATGGTCCCCATAAATATCCCCCAGACCATGGAGCAAGCTGAACACGATTTTGTAACAGAAAATAAAGGAACACCTAACTGATAGCATAACACGCACCAGTAAGTCCTACTATTCATAGTCTGTCCCAACCCCAAGATCAGAACCGCCCTAAGCTAGTTAGAAGTATGGTCATAAAGCCATCTGTCAAGATGACAGGGAAAAAGTGGATAATGCATCTTTAGTAACCCAAGTGAAATATATATCTGCCATTTTCTTCATGTGTTTGGGGGCAGCGATCTCACTTGGATTACTTAAAAAATCAATCTCCATAGAAGTGTTAAACACACTCAAAGCATCATCGAAGGTGGAACCAGGAGCTACAATACCAACATGTCGAAGAAGCTTAGTCTGCAAGGCAGTAGACTGCAAACGTGAAGCAAGAAAGGCGTAATTCAAAACATCACCTGCTGAATAAATGCCAAGACCCCTAAATGCAAGGGGTAAGGTGGCGAGTCTCCATTACCAGTCGCCAAACCCCAGCCCAGAAGCAGTGATAATATGTTCCAAAGCAGAATGAACAACCACGTCAAAGGAACGTTGAGCCAACTCAAAGACACGAGGAGGGCTTGTGCGCATAGCAAAGTATAGTTTTGAAATCCCCGTACAGGCACAAAGAAGCAGCAACTCACATTGAGGATCATTAATCTTAGCGACCGGATCCATAAGCACAATGGTTTTTGACACACGCTTCATTACAAGCTCAATACTAAAACAAAAATCCACACTAATAGCCCTACCCAATAATAATAATAATAATTATTATTATTATTATTATTATTATTATTATTATTATTTCATTAGAATAATAATATTTACAACAAATTAGAGGGGAGCCGAGATACTATCTAGGCCCTCACTCCTTTAGCAATAGCAAAGCTGATCCTACTAAAAATATGAATAGCAGCACATGCCCTAATATCTTGAGCCACGGAGAACTTTCGGATCTGCTTCAGCAAAGTTACCGCATCCATCTCAAGTTCTCCAAAAGATGAGACTGAAAAGGGGAGGAACCCATATCCGATGTCTGCACACTTAGCCTCGTACTTGACCCGTTTATGACGCGCTGCATCAATCACCGCACGGCCAGGCACACAATCAACCATCCCAGTCTGCGTCAAAGGTGAGGACCCTGTCAAATCCACACACACATCAAGCTCTTTAACCCACAAATAGAGTAACATGTCCGTAGGACGTAGGGGTTTGTTACGTCCTCCACCAAGACCAATATCAACTTCTTTTCTAGCCAAAAACCCAGACCGAAAACATATGTCTACCAAGGTATCGCGCACAACGTTATGTCGATGCTTGATACTAATAATACCGACACATGATACATCATGATATCCATAAATATCCCCTCTAAATACTTTGGAGCAAGCTGAGCACGGCTTCGAAACAGAAAACAGGGGGACACCTAACCGATAGCATAACACACAACGGTAAGTCTTACCATTCATAGTTTGTCCCAGACTAGAAATTAGAACCACCCGAAGCCAATCAGAGATGTGGTCCTCCATTTGAGATTGCCACAAGGCCATCTGTCGAGATGATAAGGAAAAAGTGGATTATGCATCTTTAGTAACCCTTGTGAAATATATATCTGCCATTTTCTACATGAGTTTGGGGGCAGCGAGCTCACTTGGATTACTCAAAAAGTCAGTCTTCATAGACGTATTAAACACACCCAAGGCATCATCAAAATTAGGTTCGAAAGCTATAATACCAGTATGCCAAAGAAGCTTAGACTGCAATTCAGCAGACTATAAACGTGAAGCAAGGAAGACATAATTCAAAACATCACCAGCAGAATAGACCCCAAGCCCTCTAAATGCAAAGGGTAAGGTAGCAAGCCTCCATTGTCAGTCACCAAACCCTGGTCCAGAAGCTGTGACAATACGCTCAAAGGAAGAACGAAGAGCCACATCAAAAGAACGCTGGGCAGACACAAAGAAACCGGACGAGCATGTACGCATAGAAAAGTATAGCTTGGAAATACCCGTACAAGAACGAAGAAACAGTAACTCACATTGAGGATCATCTATCTTAGCCATCGCTTCCATAAGGCCAATGGTTTTGGCTACACGCTTCATCACTAGCTGACTACAAAAATCAAAGTCCACACTAACGGGCCCACTAAGTAATTTAATACCATGCGTGGGCCGAGCAATATTAGACGGGAAAACACCTACATCCCTGCTTCGAGGGTCTTCCGTTGGCCAAAAAACTTCAGTTTCATCAACATTTAGATGTAAGCCATATCTGGGGCCATCCTCCATAATTAACTCTAGAACCTTCCCCACAACCAAAGTATCTCCACAACAGTACCATCATCCAAATACTAAGCCTGTTAGGAAAGGGTAAAAGAGTCTCTAATTTTACATATCAAGGGATGTAACACTAAGGCAAAAAGCAACGGGCCAAGGGGATCACCTTGGTGCACCCCTTATCACGACCATAAGGTGTGCTCCCCGTAATACAATGTAGCTGGGTTAGAGTAATAGAATTCCACTCAACGCGAGATAGCAGGACAACGGAGACGAACTTCTTGCAACATAACCTCTCGATCTACCAAGTTGAACGCATTTTTAAAATCCACCAACAACATCGAGAGACCAGCATCATCTCCACGCCCCTCAATTAAACGATTGACGGCGCGAAGTATAGCCTCACTACCCCCGACACCCCAACACCGAACTGCAGATCATCTAAATAACCATCCAAAGAATGACCAATCATAAGAGCACTAACCTTGGAAACAAGACGCCTCCAGACGGTACCCACAACAATAGAACGAATACCACCACCAGGCTTAACCAACAGAGTGAGCGAAGCACTGGCAATATACTCGCCCAACATCTTAGAGCAACTCCCGTCAAGAAAAAGATTCACCACTTGGGTGATAGATGAGACTAACTCATCAGAAACAGCAACAACATATCCACTTAAGCAATCTATGAGGTGTTGGGCACGTAACCCATCCCACCTACAAGACGTGCCACGAGAGAAACTCTTAATTTTGTCTAGAACCACAGATTGAAATGCAATGAGGTGATGATGAACAAGGGGTATATGTGGTAAAGAGGGAGCAGGTTTGAAAGGGTGCTTAGTCTTTAAGTCCTTAAGAGTGACATCACTATAAGGAGCAACACCAGAAGAGGAAAGAACTCAGACAACCGCAGTATAATGCCTATCATATATCTTCCTTTTGCACTGCTTGATATTCCGCTCACCCAAATCAATGTCTTCTTCATCACCATGTGATAAAGTAGGGGACGATTCAGCTAAAGTCTCCCTCTAAATCTGCAAACTACCACCCGGCATACCCTAAGATCGAATGGCATTAGTAATACACTCTTCTTGGCGTTGTCGCTTAATAGCAGACTTGCACTCAAGATTACTCCTCGGGCAAAAGTTTTAAGGAGACAAAGAGGCAAGGCTAACAAACCAACCCAATAAGAGATATCATCAGGTTTGCAAATCACCTTATCAAGAGCTCCTTTCAAGGCACGAGAAAACCCTAAACGCCACTTCGAAGGGATGAATTTGACAGTACGCAACCCCTTTGAAAACAAGCTATCAAGGTGGGCCAAAGTAAAACCAGCATGTACGTCGTGCACCACATCGTCAACATGATCAAGTTGCTCAGAACAAGGAACCTGAGGCTTAGGAAGGTCATAAAGCACGAACTGAACAACACCATCACCACAATCAGGGGGTAACACAAAATCCGACCCGCTACCATGAAGACACTTAGAACAAAACGTATGTGTCTTGGAAGAAATCCCGCACAACCAAAGCCCCATACGCTTAAAGGTTAACTCGGCCCTCTCATAAATGACCAAATCATAAGGAAGAGAGTGTTTAGTGATAGCTTGCGCCTTACCACTACAATGTCGATCATGAAGGTGTTTGATCAACGAAGTTTAGGCAAGCCCATTCCCACTAGCATCTTGACACACACTAAGACCCACAAACGGACAATGAAATTGCACAACCAACATGCTACCACTAAGCGACCACAAAAACCACAAAACTTAAAAAAAAGGAAACTAAGTACCAATGAACCCCACTTTAAAGTAGCAACAGCTAATACCACAAAAGAAGAAAATTGAGCAGAAACAAGTTTGTGCCTTACCACAAAAGCAACAAATCCCCTAAACCATAGAACCACAACACTGATGTACCAAAAGGCAAACCCCAAACTAATAAGGAAACCCCTAACTGCTCGGACCAGTTTCAGAAAGGAAACAAAACCCACCAGCGCTCACCACAAAATAATACCGAACCTCTGTATTAATCTTCTGTTGAATTAACAAAAGATGGGACGAATCAGATAGCACCGATCGACATCGGCCACACACACTATTTTTGGATATTATTATTAATATGACCGAGACAACAAAAGATGGGACGAATTGATAAACAAATCGGTTGAATCACACACACCTTTTTGATATGGTTATTAAATGTAACCAAATTGGATAACCCCACACACACCTATTTGATAGTATTATTAATCTATTGTTGAATTGAGAATACAACCAAGAAAGATTGGACGAATCAAGATTGGAAAAACCATGAAGTGTTAGTCGTTCGGATCGCCATTACCGACACACACACACATTTTTGTTATTATTATTATTATTATTATTATTATTATTATTATTATTATTTCTATTATTATTATTATTATTTTTTATTATAAAAACATCACTTCATTAAAATAATAAAGATTACAACAAATTAAAAGGAAACCGATATACTATCTGGGCCCCCACTCTTTTAGCAATAGCAAAACTAATCCTATTAAAAATATGAGCAACACGTGCCCCAATGTCTTGAGCCATTGAAAAGTTATGGATCCGCTTCAGCAATGTAACCGCATCTGTCTCTAATTCCCCTAAGGAGGAGAAAGAAAAATGAAAGAACCCATATCCAATAGCTGCACACTAAGCCAAATACTTACTACGTTTGCGCTGTACAGCATCAATCACCGCCCGACCAGGCGCGAAATCAGCCATCCCAGTCCATGTCAAAGGTGAGGACCCCGTTAAATCCACACACACATCGAGCCCTCCATCCCACGAATAAAATAACATATCCGCAGGACGTAAGGCTTTGTCACCGTCTCCACAAATCCCAATGTCAACTTCTTTGCCAGCCAAAATCCCTGACCGGAAACAAATGTCGACCAAAGTATCACGCACCGCGTTATGTTGATGCTTGATACCAATAATACCAGCGCATGATACAGTATGGTCCCCATAAATATCCCCGTAAAGACTTTGGAACAAGTTGAGCAAGGCTTTGAGATAGAAAATAGGGGAACACCTAACTGGTAACACAAAACAGAACAGTAAGTCTTACCTTTCGTAGTCTGTCCCAACCCAGAAATCAGAACCACACGAAGCCAGTCCAAAGTATGATCCTCCTTTTGAGATTGCCACAAGGCCATTTGTCGAGGAGACAATGAAAAGGAAGATTATGCATCCTTAGTAACCTGAGTGAAATATATGTCTGCCATTTTCTTCATGAGTTTGGGGGCAGCGACCTCACTTGGATTACCTAGAAAATCAATCTCCATAGCATTGTTAAACACACATAAAGCGTCATCGAAGGTGGAGCCAGAAGCTACAATACCAACATGTCGAAGCAGCTTAGTCCGCAAAGCAGCGGACTGCAAACGTAAGGCAATAAAGGCATAATTTAAAACATCACCTGCTGAATAAATTCCAAGGCCCCCCAAATGCAAAGGGTAAAGTGGCGAGTCTCTATTTCCAGTCGTCAAACCTCGGTCCAGAAGCCGTGACAATACGCTCCAAGGCAGAACGAAGAGCCATGTCAAAAGAAAGTTGAGCCGACTCAAAGACACAAGGGGGAATGTGCGCATAGCAAAGTATAGTTAAGAAATCCCCGCACATGCCCGAATGAGTAGAAACTCACATTGACGATCATTAATCTTAGCAACCACGTCCAAGAGCCCAATGGTTTTTAGTACTCTCTTCATGACAAGCGCACTACTAAAATCAGCGTCCATACTAATGAGCCCACCCAATAATTTAACCCCATGCAAAAGCCGAGAAATATTAGGTGGGAAAACACCTTCCAACCTGCTCCTAGGGTCTTCCTTGGGCCAGAAAAGCTCAGTTTTGTCAACGTTGAGATGCAAGCCACAACGCGGACCATCCTCCGTAATTAACTCCAGAACTTTACCTACAACTAAGGTATCCCCAACAATAGTGCCATCGTCGAGATACCAAGTCTGCATACAAAGATTAAAGGAGTCTCTGATCTTATAAATCAGGGGATGTAACACTAAGGAAAACAAAAGAGGGCCAAGAGGATCCCCCTGCTACACCCCTTGACATGACCATAAGGAGTGTTATCCGTAATACAATCTGGCAGGGCTAGAGTAGCAGAATTCTACCCAACGAGAGATAGTCGAGAATCGCAGACGAACTTCCTCTAACATAACTGTTCGGTCTACCAGATTGAAGGCATTTTTAAAGTCTACCAATAGCATCAAAAGACCAATATCGTCCCGACGATCCTAAACCAAACGATTAACGACATGAATAATGGCCTCACCCCCTCCTGGAACCCCAACACCAAACTGTAGACCATCCAAATAACCATCCAAAGAATAACCAATCATAGTAGCACTAACCTTGGAGACCAGACACCGCCAGACAGTGCCAACAGCTATAGGACAAACACCACCACCTGGCTTAACAAGTGATGTAAGAGGGGCACTAGCAATATACTCACCAAGCATCATAGGGCATTTCCCCTAAAGAAAGAGATTCACTACTTGGGTGATAAAAGAGACAAACTCATTAGAAATAGCAATAGCTGCTCCACTTAATTAGTCCATAAGGTGTTAGGCAAGCAATCCATTATGACCACAAGACGTACCTCGGGGGAAACTCTTGATCCTATCCAGAACCACATCCTGTGATGCAATGAGGTGATGGTGGTCAATAGGTATATCTAGCAAGGATGGAGCAGACTTGAAAGGGTGTTTAGCTTTTAATTCCTGAAGAGTAGCATCGTTATACGGGGCCACTCCAAAGGATGAAAGAACTCTCACTGCAGCAGTATAATGTCCGTCACAAATTTTCCTCTTACACTGCTTGAGATTTCGCTCATTCAAATCAAAGTCTTCCTCATCCAAATCTATCATAGGAGAAGCAGATTCGGCTAAGGTCTCCCTCACAAGCTGCAAACTACCACCAGGCACACCCCAAGATTGAATGGCATTGGTGATACTCTCTTCCTGACGTTGGCGTTTATCAACACACTTGCACTCCAAATTACTCCTCGGGCAAAAGGTTTTGAGGAGACAAAGATACAAGACTAACAAACTAACCCCGCAAGCAATATCATTGGGCTTGCAAATCACCTTATCAAGCGCTCCTTTCAAGACCCGAGAAAAACCTAACCGACACTTGGGAGGGATAGATTTGACCGTACGCAACCCCTTTAAAAATAAACTATCAAGAAGAGACAAAGTAAAACCATCATGCTGGAGAGACACCAAGCCCTCAACATGATCCAGCTGCGAATAAGAGGGAACAAGAAGCCTTGTAAGGTCTTAGAGCACAAAATGAACATCACCATCACCATTATTGGGGGTAGCACAAAAGTATTACCATGGCGACATTTAGTACGAATAGTGTGAGTTTTGAAACAAACACCACAAAGCCAAAGCTCCATTCTTTTAAGAGTTAACTCAGCCCTCTCAAACACACCCAAATCAGTAAGAAGAGTATGTTTAGTAATAGCTTGCGCCTCACCAAGACAATGTCTATCCCGAAGATGAGTTATCAGATACTTCTTGGTAAGCCCGTTACCCACTACCATCGTGACACCCACTAAGCCCCGCAAAAGGACAATGAAATCTTATAATGGCCATAGAAGCGCACATAAATAGCAGTTTGAACTTAAAAGTTGAAAAAGAAAACTTTAGACACAAACTGTTATGAGTCCAACAGATAAACGAGGAACCCAAATGGAGGACCTGTAGGTGTTCGAGAACCTTACCGATAAAACCCGCTGCTGTTAAGATGCCACTTGTTCAAACCACATGAAGAGGCATATTGCTTATCGGAACCCAGCTTGCACGAACCCCTAACAGAACAGCCACGACCCACTGCTGCCAAAATGAGGCCGCGCATAACCAATACTAAAACCACAGTCCAAATACATCCGATAAAACCCCCGCTACGAAGATGTGACCCAAAACTGCTCAAAACCAAGGCTGCTTGAAAACCAATCCACTAACGAGTGGCTTAACCCCAAAATGCCACAAACCATGAGGCCCAACTAAACTAAACAGATTCCTCACACAACAAACAAGAGCACGAAACAGCTAAAAAGAAGGATACCAGCAACCGCGGTCACCAAAAGTATATGTTAAACAAAACCACCAGTTGACCATGAGAGCCAAACAATCTGAAACCAACATCAACAAAGCAACTACACTAAACAGTTAACCCTGAGTACAAAAGACCAAGGACAAACATACTTTGTACAAAACAAGCTTACAAGGCAGCAAAAGAGTTTCTTGAGGCAAGAAACCATGAAAGGAAGCAAACCCTAAAACCTGATAGTGAGCCGCAAATCAACCGAGATGTTGAAACAATAAAACAACTTGGATGTTAAATCAAGGGGGACCGGGATGTAGAATCGATGATACAACTAGGAAGTTGAATCAATGGGGGATGCGTGATCTACATGAGCTTGAATGGAAGGTTTGGCCAGAAAGTGGATCCAGTAGAATCGCCATTACAATCGCCCATACAAATACACATTGACTTTTATTATTATTATTATTACTATTACTATTATTATTATTATTATTATTATTATAAAAACATCATTTCATTAGAATAAAAGAGACTACAATACATTAGAGGGAAGCCGAAATACTATCTGAGCTCTCACTCCTTTAGCAAAAGAAAACCCAATCCTATTAAAAATATGACTAGGAGCGCGGGCCACAATATCTTGAGCCATGGAAAAATTCCGGACCCGCCTCAACAATGTAGCAGCATCTATCTCTAATTCCCCTAAAGAGGAGAAAGAGAAAGGAAGAAACCCATATCCAATAGCTGCACACTTAGCCATATACTTACCGCGTTTACGGTGTGCAGCATCAGTCACCGCCCGACCAAGTGCAAAATCAGACATCCCTGTCTGTGTCAAGGCTTTTTTAATTTACTTATTTTATTTTTATATATTTTTATCTTTTTTACTTTTTATTTTTAAATTTTTTTATATTATTATTATTATAATTTATAATAAATCACTTTATTAGAGATTTAAGGGATTTACAAAAAATTAGTGGGAAGCCGAGATATTATCTAGGTCCTCACTCTTTAATGTGTGTGTGTATCTGACTGGGTCTTCGCCTTTGACGCAAACCGAGATGACTGATTTTGTTCATAGTCGTGCGGTGATTGATGCGGCACAACGTAACTGTGTGAAGTATGAGGCTAAGTGTGCGACTATTAGAACTGGTAGCACACTTAGCCTCATACTTCACACGTTTACATTGTGTCACATCAATCACCGCATGACCGAGAAAAAAATCAGCCATCTCGGTTTGGGTCAAAGGCGAAGGCCCAATCAAATACACACACACATCAATGAGTGAGGGCCTAAATAGTATCTCGACTTCTCACTAATTTTTTGTAAATCCTTTAAATGTATAATAAAGTGATTTATAATAAATAATAATAATAATAATAATAAAATAAAATTTTTAAGAATAAAATGTAAAAAAGATAAGAAGAATAAAATATATAAATATATAAAACTAAAATAAGTAAATTACAAATAAGTATAATAAAAATAAAAATAATAATATTAATAATAAATAGTAATAATAATAATAATAATAATAATAATAATAATAATAATAATAATAATAATAATAAAGTGACATTACTGAAGCGGATCTGAAAGTTCTCATTATCTCAAGACATTGGGGCACGTACAACTATTCATATCTTTAGTAGGATCAGTTTTGCTATTGCTAAAGAAGTGGGAGCTCAGATAGTATCTCGGGTTACCTCTAATTTGTTGTAAATCTCTAGATTATTTAATAAAGTGATTTATAATAATAATAATAATAATAATAATAATTTGTTGGAAGGTGTTTTTCCATCTAATATTTCTCGGCCTTTGCAAGGGGTTAAATTATTAGGTGGGCCCGTTAGTGTGGATCCTGATTTTGGTAGTACGCTTGTCATGAAGAGAGTATCTAAAACCATTGGGCTCTTGGACGCGGTTGCTAAGATCAATGATCCATAGTGTGAGTTGCTGCTAATCCGGGCATGTGCGGGGATTTCTAAACTGTACTTTGCTATGCGCACATGCCCCCTGGTGTCTTTGATTCGGTTCAACTCTCTTTTGACATGGCTCTTCGTTCTGCCTTGGAGCGTATTGTCACGGCTTCTGGACTGGGATTTGGAGACTGGCACTGGTGACTAACCACATTACCCTTTGCATTTGAGGGGCTGGGCGTTTATTCAGCAGGTGATGTTTTGAATTATGCCTTTATTGCCTCACGTTTGCAGTCTGCTACTTTGTAGACTAAGCTGCTTCGACATGTGGGTATTGTGGCTTCTGGCCCCACCTTCGATGACGCATTGTGTGTGTTTAACAAGGCTATGGAGATTGATTTTCTAAGTACACCAAGTGATGTCGTTGCCCCAAAACCCATGAAAAAAATGGCAGACATATACTTCACTCAGGTTACTAAGGATGCTGAATCTTCATTTTCTTTATCCCCTCGCCAGATGGCCTTATGACAATCTCAAAGGGAGGATCACACTTCAGACTGGCTTCATGTGGTTCCGATTTCTGGGTTGGGACAGACTATAAACGGTAAGACGTACCGTTCTATTATGTGTTACCATTTAGGTGTTCCCCTATTTTCTGTCTCAAAGCCTTGTTCAGCTTGTTCGAGGGTTTTTGTTGGGGATATTTATGGGGATCACGCTGTATTATGTGATGGGATTATCGGGATTAATCACCGTCACAATATGGTATGTGACACCCTTGTCGACATCTGTTTTCGATCAGGGATTTCAACGGGTAAGGAAGTTGACATTGGGCTTAGTGGCGATGGTGACAAAGCCTTACGTCCTGCGGATTTGTTACTCTATTCGTGGGAGGGAGGTCTTGATGTGTGTGTGGATTTGACAGGGTCCTCACCTTTGACACAAATTGGGATGGCTGACTTCGTGCCTGGTTGGGCCGTGATTGATGCTGCACAGCGCAAACGGGGTAAGTATAAGACTAAATGTGCGGATATCGGATACGGATTTCTTCCTTTCTCATTTTTTCTTTTGGGGAACTTGAGAAAGATGCGGTGACTTTACTGAAGTGGGTCCGGAAGTTTTCTATGGCTCAAGATATTGGGGCCCGCGCTGCTGTTCACATTTTCAGTAGGATTAGTTTTTGCATTGCTAAAAGAGTGGCGACCCAGATAGTATCTAGGCTTCCCTCCAATCTGTTGTAATCTCTATTATTCTAATGAAGTGATGTTTTTATAAAAATAATAATAATAATAATAATAATTATTATTATTATTATTATTATTATTATTATTATTAGTTTTTTTGGTAAACTACAAATATCATCCCTGTGGTTTAAACATATTTTGGCAGAAATCATCCTTGTGGTTTAAATGACACAATTACCCTTCATAATTAGTGGTGAGGGATGTATTTTGCCAAACATTTCATCACTCAGGGATGATTAATGCCAATAGTATCGGCTAAGGATGATTAGTGTCAAAAGCTACAAACCACAAGAATGATTTCTACATGTATTGACGCATCAAATCTCAGTTTAGACTTGATGTGTCGTTGTGTGTAGGTATTTATTGTTATCAAGTTTTACTATTTATATTTTGCCGACTTTACCTAAAACAACACAAACGGACAGTGTACCCGATCAGTTGTAGCTTCGTTTGTAAGTAGGGTGTCGATCACTGAGAGCAAGAACGTTAATTCCTAGTTCTACCGTTATTTTAGTTATTCTACGTTAGTTCTAATCTAAGTTAATCCTATGTCAGTCCTACTCCTAATTCTAACGGTTTAAGGGGGGTTTTCAGCCTGAGAGACTGGCACGGGGTTTTGTGGTGACTTAACCTACTTTCTCTACTCTAACACACGCAAGGAAAATAACAAAAGATAGAAGAGTGGTCAAGCCTATTTTAAAGAAACTGTGTTAACCATAATTAATCTAATTAAATGTAAGGTTCGCTTATTTTAGTGCAATGACTGACTTATTTCAAGGCGGTATATCATTCCTAGATTTAGGCAGGACTTCATTCTAAATCCTAGACATGGCAATTCTATCACAATTAACCACGTCCGCATAAAGCATCCTATGTGTCGATTATAATCTATCTTAGGAATCTAGTAATGGTGCGCTTACCAAACCCTAGCTCATGGAGACTTTACAAACTTACTGCTTAATGGTTCTTTATATACTGGGAGTCCACTTGTCCAAATCTATGGGCAAGGAATCAGAACTTTATTTGTTAGTCCTAGGGTCACTTGCTAGCTAACTAGTTCAAAAACCAAGGGCGCATACATCACGTTATTTGTGATCCTACATTAATCATGATATATAAATTACAGATGTGGAGAGCCTCCCCGGCATCTAGCTAGCTCTATACTTTGCATTCCTAGACCCAGTTGAATAGAAGGTCGCATACTTAAGCACATAAACGAGTATAAATTGATAAACATAATCAACAACCAACGATAAATTAAGCAATCAATATAAACAAACCAAACATTAAATTATCATAACCATGGCTAACACCTAAAGGTGTTAGCCAATAACCATAGTAACCAATACAAATGTCATAGATGAACGACTAAGGTAAACTAATCAAATTAATGTATGATACCAACAATCAAACACGTATTTAGAGTATTAGAAAATTACACGGTGTTTCCTATGGATTCAAGCTTGATGCTTGACCTTTACTGCTCTTCTAGCCTTTTGATATTCGTCTCTTATGGTTTTGGTTTCGAAAATATGATTAAACACACCTTTAACTCGTGTTTTGGGTTTTGTATTTATTGTTTTCTAAAATTAGCTCGATACGCCATATAGGGTAGATGGATACGGCGTATTGGAGAGTCCTTAAAGTGGGTGCCACGAATATAATATTCCAGAATGTTATTCATACTTATCTTGAATACGGCGTATGGAACTTCTAGATACGGCGTATTGATCTTGATGTCTTCGTGGTTTCTTGTGAAGTGCAGGAGTAGATACTCTGTATCTTCTTGATGGAGATAGCGTATAGGATGTCAGGACAGTAGTCACTTGATTTCCTTGTTTAAGCTCTAAAATGCACGCCTTTTAGCCAATCTTCACCAATTGCTCCATATTTACTGCAAATAACTATTTTAAGCTATTAAGTACCAATTCATGGATAAATAATGTAAAACGAGCAATTTATATGGAATAAATGATGCTATATGATGTGTTTCAAAAGTTTAAATTTATAAGACTGAAAATACCAGATCATGAAATGGAAACACACGGGTAAAAGTATAACCCACGTATGTAGTATAACATTTTGAGGTAAGACCAGGTCGTCCACAGGGATTTGATTTATGTTTGCGTAATCGTAGAAAAACATATTTAATTCAAAATAAATAATGATAGATTCAATAATGGATAACGATGACTACTCAGATAGTTTCATATAATTCATAAGCAATGGTGATGATTATTGTTAGGTTTAAAAGACTTCAAGATGATGCTTAGTGTTACTACTACTCAGGTATACATTAGTGCTGTCAAGCTTAATTTAGTACTGTTAGTACAAAAGTTACTACTCTTAGTGTAACTTAGTACTGTTAGTATAACTTAGTACTGCTAGAGTAAAGTTACAACTGTTAGCATAAAGTTAGTACTGCTAGTACTTACTATTGCTTATGCTCAGTTAGTGCTGTTGGTTATAAAGATACAACTGCTGAATGATTACAACTGCTTGGAAAAGTTTCTGCTATCAGGTGGATAAAGACAAGAGAAAGGCTTGGAGAACAAGAATACTTACGTAGATAAGTATTGAGTTATTTTTGTAAAAGATATGTATAAGTTATTTTTTTAAAAGATCATGATAACTTAGGAAAGTATTGTAAACCTTGTAGGACTCCTTGGTGTATAAAAGGAGGTCCTAGGGTATAGAATTAGATATATAAAAAACAAGTCATTGTCATAGCTTCAAGGTTGTAAACCCTATCACTGCATCAGAGTGATCGTATTAATATATTGAAGCTTATTATTTTGATTGTATTTTCTATGTGTTAAACATATTTCATTGGTTATACTTCTTAGTGGTATAAACTAGATTTTGCATAGTTTATATCATTTACACAAAGTTTCATTCTTAGTACCTTTAGATTTATCCAAGGATACTAAACCTTAGATCAAGCTAAGGAGTTAAAGATCTGTTCATTGGGGATCAACAATTATGATCTCGAACTTGGGACTGATTAACATATAAAAAGGATTTCTTGTCAGAATACGTTTTTACAGATTAACTTGTTTAACTTAAGACTGATATCTAGTTAACTCGATCAGATATGTCACTCAAATAATCCAGTTACTATTATATCAAATCTATTTTGCTTATCAAATAACGTAATAGGATTTCTTTGCCAAATGATAAAGACCATCGACAAATGTTTAAAACCATATAACATATGACGGCCCTTTCGACCTACTCCGTCATAAGTACATAATCAAAGTTGATAATCAAAGTTGATAAGATAGGATATACGATAGGATTGCAACATAAGCTTAAGATTAGCAAGATCGTAATTATACCAAATGCTTATTCATTATATTATCATCACCGAGTAGTCATGAGATATTTAGCCTCTCATGGCTATGAAGTTCATAACAAGATTAAGTAGAGTAACAAGAATCATACTGTATCCGGGTAAGGATATGGATCAAAACTCCACCCGTAACGAGTATAGAATCATAATACAACCTTATTTCTTATATTTACTATGATATTCTTCTTCGTTCTTTATTGTTTGATCTTCAATCTTCTATATGGTTGGTTGATATGATAAGAGAGATATGAGAGATATTTGGTGATCGAGTTGTTGACAGAAGATATGATATTTGGGGTAGAATTCATCTCTATTTATAGGCTGATTTTGGGTGAAAGTGCGTCGGCCTTGTAAATTTGTGCGTCGTACATTTGCTATGGCAGTGGGAATTCATTTAATGCTTAGAAGGAATGTGCGTTGCACTTCATAATTTGTGCGCTGGTTTTGATGAGTTAATACATACTTCATTTATTCTTGAATTCGTTGGAAAGTGCGTCGCACTTTGGGATTGTGTGGCGGCTTTGGTGTCTTTTTCAGCTTAAGTCCTTCTTTTTCTTCTTTCTTGCTTTCCAATATGTATAAACACTTGATCTTTGTTCCTTTTGAGCTTGAGATGTCTTATAGTGAACCTGCACATATTTCATGCTATTAAGTACCAAAAGTTCACGAGAAATGATAGAATATATATAAATAACGCCACCGAAAACATTCATAATTAGGCATTATCTAATCCCTCCACACTTAGCTATTGATTGCCCTCAAGCAATTAAGGCAAGAAAACAAGATCATTTATCATGACGTGGAGAAATATTAGATTTTAACAAGTGTTTACTGATTTTATAATATTTCAGGCATAGACATATAACTGAGCACCTCACATAGGGAATGTGTTTATTTTTAATTCACTCAAGTCACTCATAGGGTTTTGTATTTTTGGGGAGAATCACTCAATTGCACATACATAATCCAGATAGCTACCATAGGTTTGTATAAGACACATAAACATGCCCGTTGTGGCGTGAGCACCTAGACAGAATCTCAAAGAGGCAAAACTTGATACTTGATGAGGTTGCGTAACATATACTTATTCCTTGTTATACTTGTTCCTCGTTATACTTGTTCCTCGTGCCAATCTTCAGCCTTATACTTTTGAACTTTATTTATTCTTCTTTTTCTCTTTTTCTGTTTTTTTCTTTCTTTCTTTTTTTAATACCAAACTCTTACCAAGGCAGGCACGGAACTTCTTTCGTTGAGTATTTTTCTTCTTTGACTTTGATTCTTTAGCAGAATAGCACTAAAAGGGAGTGTTGTATATATCAGTGTTACATGAGATTCATTTTACCTCTTATCATATGATTTGTCTATAAATTAACCTCATTGTGGTCTAGTAAATGATGATCAAGCACAAGTTTTTAAGCTACTAAATTATCGGCTCACTCATATAATTTCAACCAATACCAATGCTCTAGAAAAGGCGACAAAACTACAAGTACACATCCATAACGACGGATGAGACACTCGCAATTGCATTCAAACCTTAACTCGAACAAGCTAAATGCGTCAATTATCTTAGGTACCAAAGGTGGATACGTGAGTTCTTTTAAAGGTTTAAATTTTTACAATTTAGTGGACTGTTTTGTGCTAGTTATAGTGTCAATCCGGTTGGATTTGCCTTACTAAGTAAATACATTTTTTAATTTTGGAAAGAAAATTCATATAAATTTTTAAATTTCATGAAATTATTAGTTGAAAATTTTACTTAATTATAGGGCAAACATGGAGGGATATGATTAATTTTTTAATTTTTCCTATTTGGCTTCCCCTCCGTACTTAAGTTGAGCATTGCCCTCAACATGGGAACTGATAATAATGAAAATGGGGAAAATTAAGGGAAAACGGTACTTCCCGAGGCATAATTTGATGTAGCTGCGAGAGAGCTTGAATTTTTTGAGCAATCGTCATGTTTTTTTTCCAGATTTAATGCTATGTTACCTGTAAAATTAAACGAACAAAACACACAAAAAGAATTTTTTTTTTTTCTTTTTTTATATATATGAGGACTAACTCCTCCACACTTAATATAAAGCACGGGTTGCCTCCTGAGAAGCGCGTAATTTTTAAGAGAGTCATTAGCTAAACTCGTACTTCAGGGGTCTAGTCTTTGTTGGGGTGCTCATTACGAGCTTGTGGTTGTTGATAAGGTTTTGATGAGCTACCTCTTGGGTTTGGTTGAGTGTTACTGGGAAGAGATCCAGATGGTCGAGTAGATTGTTTGTCAGCAAGTCTGTCGAATTTGGCTTCGAGATTTTGGATAGAGGCTTGATGATTTTTAACGATAGTTTCGAGTTGGCTTTTAAAGTCCATAGATGTATTTTTGACAAAAGCATTGGTCGATTGTTGAGATTTTACGAAATCGTTTAATTGTCTTTGAACATCATAAGGTTTATCGTCATAGTTTGATCGGTAGTTGTCTCAATTATAATCATTTCTTCCGCTTGAACATCAATTATCGTGGTTTGAGTCATGGTAATCATTATAAAAATGAGTACGTCAGAAGGTTTGCAAGAATTTTGTTCTTCTTCAAGAGTCATGGGTTGGTCATCTTTATCATATTCGAATATAGGATTTGAACGGGATTTCATTTCTTTGTACTAAGCATCTATTTTCATGGTCATGGCATCCATTCGGGCCATAATTTTTTCAGTATCGGAATTACTGGCCTTCATTGGTGAAAGCGATAGATTTCTTGAGAGATGATTTAGATTTTTGGATCTTAGCCTAGTCGAGCTTGAGTAAGACTTTATCTTCGAGAATTTAATCAGCTTGGTTTGGTAGTTTATAGAGGTAAATACCACCAGCTGCAACATTTAGAGCTTCTTGAGTTATTTCATTGAGACCACGATAAAAGATTTTAATGATATTGCCTTTGGATAGGTTATGATCATGGCAGTTTCTGAGCATTTCCTTCATACGGAGCCAAGCATCGGTTAAAGTTTCGTTTTCATGTTGGGAAAATGATCGGATGATATAAGCGATGCAAAGTTCATCCCAAGTTGTGATAGTTCCTTCGTTAAGTTCATCCAACCAGGTTTTTACTTCTCCAGTGAGTGATAGGGGAATCATCATTAAACGGGCGGCTTCATTTTTGGTGTCTCTATATTTAAACATATCATATATTCCGAGAAATTCGTGAATGTGTTTGTGTGGATCGGTTTTAGTTCTACCATCAAATTGGTTTCCTTTGATGAGGGTCAAGTAGTTACCCTTAATGGAAAATTCGTTTGCGATGTCAGGAATGGTGATTGCGGAACCGGGAGTCGGAGCGACAACACGGTCAGCAGCCCATATGGGTTCATCATCCATGGGATTATAGTTTTCAAGGATATCAAGAAAGTGACAGAAATGATTGATGTCAGGAACTGGGACGTAAACAACATTGGGTTGCTCAGGTCTTTCGTCTCTTCATTCGATCGGGACTCTCCTATGTAATCGGCGAAGTCTTTGGTTCAGAGTTCGTTGAGGTTCAGGAAGTGGTTCAACAAGTTCAGAGTTAGAAGCAAGTGTATGCATCCAAGGAGGATTTTTGGTTTTTGAAAACTCTTTTAGGAAAAAAAACATTTGAATGCAGAAAGTGAGTTGCACTTTTTGCACTGAAAGGTATAAGAGATAAATTTTTGATTCAGTTTGCCAGAAAATTGTATGACGATTTTTTTTCGAGAGAGAAAACGGTTAAATTTGTTTCACAATACGACTACATAACAGCTTTAAAATCCCCGTCAGCGGCGCCAAAAACTTTGATGTATTTTAAAAGCTTTAAATTTATAAGACTGAAAATACCGGATCATGAAATGGAAACACACGGGTAAAAGTATAACCCACGTATGTAGTATAACATTTTGAGGTAAGACTAGGTCGTCCACAGGGATTTGATTTGTGTTTGCGTAATCGTAGAAAAACAGACTTAATTCAAAATAAATAATGATAGATTCAATAATGGAGAATGATGACTACTCGGATAGTTTCATATAATTCATAAGCAATGGTGATGATTACGATCTCGAACTTGGGACTGATTAACTTATAAAAAGGATTTCTCGTCAGAAAATGTTTTCACGGATTAACTTGTTTAACTTAAGACTTATATCTAGTTAACTCGATCAGATGTGTCACTCAAATAATCCAGTTACTATTATATCAAATCTATTTTGCTTATAAAAATAACGTAATAGAATTTCTCCGCCAAACGATAAAGACCATAGACAAATCTTTAAAACCATATAACATATGACGACCCTTTAGACCTACTCCGTCATAAGTAGGATTGCAACATAAGCTTAAGATTACAAGATCGTAATTAAACCAAATGCTTATTCATTATATTATCATCACCGAGTAGTCATGAGAGATTTAGCCTCTCATGGCTATGAAGTTCATAACAAGATTAAGTAGATTAACAAGAATCATACTGTATCCGGGTAAGGATATGGATAAAAACTTCACCCGTAACGAGTATAGAATCGTAATACAACCTTATTTCTTAGATTTACTATGATATTCTTCTTTGTTATTTGTTGTTTGATCTTCAATCTTCTACACAAAAATTGGTCGAGTCCGAATCGATACGTATAAAAATATATATATAATATATATTAATACGTACTAATAAGGATAGGCCAATAATAGTATAGTGAGTATTTTCCGTCGGGTTCTAGAAAATC
>BQNB010073902.1:0-31966 GCA_026074375.1 Tanacetum coccineum
CTAGGTACCCGAACAGCAGAATCAACGCCAGCAGAATCCTTAACAGCAGAATCAATGCCAGCAGGATCCTGGACAGCAGAAACACCTTGAGTACGAATATCAGCTTCAGCTTGACATAGTATTTCTGCTGTTGCCTGCGAGAACAAATAACCATATCGTGCAGCGGCATCCTTAGCTTCATATTCTTGTCTTTGAAGCTTAGCAAGCTCTTCTGCATAATCTGCATTGCGTTCCATAATACGAGGACCATTGCTGGATGAAGGACCTGCAAATCTGCAGGTGTGTCAGTTTTAAAACGAGAAGCTTGTCCTTGTTTCCTGTCATACTTCTTGAGCAACCACTGTCAACTATACCTATGTCATTATCTGTACTAGGATCACCCTACAAATCATACAACAATAACATTAGTACACGTGGGAGACCCAAGCCAATTCTGACTTGAGCCTTCCTTGTGGATCATTTTTATCTTCTACAAAATCTCAATATCAGGTGTCTTCGACCCTCTGTTTGTAGATTATAAACCCTATAGGCCTGCTATTTGAAGCCAAACCCAACAAGATGACCGTCATCAGCTTTACCCTCAAATTTTTCCAAATAGTCACTTGTATAAGGATAGTGTTACCTGAATCCCAAAAGGTTAAAGATGACTTTATCTGAGAACCTTCCAATATCAATTCATAAGGTGTTTTATTATGGGGATTAGTAATAGACACCGCTGTTTAAAACATAAAAGCCTTGCTAACAGCCTCAGTCCAAAACATGTAGGTATTTAGAGTCTGCAACATGGTTCTATGCGGCCTCTATAAGAGTCTATTTTTTCTCTCAGCAACCCATTTTGTTGTGAAGGGTTCTAGGATTGCTATAGTCCCTCTTAATTCGCACTTTTCCCACAAAGTTCAATAAGTTTTGCATTTTTGAACTCTGTCCCATTATCACACCTTATTCCTTTAACCTTTTTATTCAGCTGGTTTTCTATTAAGGGTAATGAATTCTTTAAGACATAAAATGTTTCATCCTTAGTACCCAAAAAGAAATTCCAGAAACACCTGCTGAAGTCATCTGTAACCACTTAAGAGAGTAGTATTTCTGGTCAAATACTCCTGATATTGGTAGTACCAAAAAGGTCCAAATGCACAATTGCAGATATCAGTAATAAATCTCACAGCAGGAAATATGCTTATAAGGAAGCCTTATGTTGCTTTCCTTTGTTGCAAGCAACACAGTTGTGTTCATTGGTGAACACCTTGAGAGGTAACCCATCAACCAGTCCTTCCTTAGCTAGCTTGTTGATTGTTTTGAAGTTCACATGAGCCATCCTTCTGTGCCATCTGGTGGATTCATCTAAGGATGCTTTTGCGACGAGGCAAGTAACCTTTTGTTCTGGTTGCAGGTGTGAGATGTGGAATGTATAGAGATCATGGTTCCTCGGAATTCTTAGTACCACCTGACTTGCATCAGGCAATTGGAATTCTTCGGAAAGCACCAAACAATCAGTGTCTGTGAAGAGAACTTTGTTCTTTTTATCACATATTTGTGATACAGAAAACAGGTTTGCAGCCTCGTTGGGACATACGACCCGGGAATATCTCTTCCGGAATCTTTTTATAATTGATTCTCCTTTATATATTTAATCTCTAGTTAGGTCTTGACTTTTTACCTTGGTCAAGGGTGAAGAGTTTGGATTTGCCTAGTATTTTATATATCTTATATTGCGAGAACCACCTGTCATACTTCTTGAGCAACCACTGTCAACTATACCTATGTCATTATCTGTACTAGGATCACCCTACAAATCATACAACAACAATATTAGTACACTTGAGAGACCCAAGCCAGTTCTGACTTGAGCCTGCCTTGTGGATCATTAAGTGTGAAACCATGTAGATTGATGAGATCCACCATTACTCTTGGACCCCCAAAATTGTGGTCTTTTATTCTTCCAAGAGTAACCTGCTGAGGTCTTAACAGCAGTACCCCATCGTACCGTATTCATATACATAGGGTCATATAAGTTAGGCTAATACATATTATTAAAATGTACAGATGATGGTCTAAAATATGGTCTAGCAGCAGGATTAAGCCAACCAGCAAAAACTGGTCTACCAGCAAAAACATGTGCTAGTCTTTTAGACCAACCAGCAGGATTAGATTGAGCAGCGGCAAGATGTGCTGCCTGTCCAACCTTTCCAGTAGGATTTGGTCTACCAGCAGAATTGACTGCTGGTCTGTTTCTACTAGCAGCAGGATCAGATCCACCAGCAGTAACAGATGCTGACGAATTCCTACTACCAGTAGGAACAGATGCTGCTTTAGATTTACAAGGGACAGAATCTACACAATTATAAAAGTCACAATCTTTAATCAAATGCAATTTACTACCACAAACAAAACATTTCTTAACACGCACAAAATTGTTTTTACACACATTCCTATTGTTCATTCCACTTTTATTACAAAAAATCCTAGGAGATTTTACATTCTCCAAACAAGAAAAACTAGGACTGCCAGCAGTGGAATTTGGGTCTTCAACATCAGACTCTGGCAAAGTCTTGATATCAACAGCAGGTGGGAAGTCTTTGGTCTTGGTCTTGAGGCTTGAATCACAGGATGCATAGGTCTCTGAGTCTGAAGACTTGTCACTGTTATCACAAGAGACAAAGTCATTAGATTCTGAAAGAGTTTCAGAAGTTTTATTATCAGACTTTGAACCATAACTTACCTGTGTTTCCTCTATGTCAGACTTGTATGGGATGGGCATATAAGTTCCAGTGATGGAGGGAGGAACTGCATGCATCTCCCCAGCCTTGACAAACCATGAGTAAAGAGGTTTAACCTCCTCCTCAACAGGTTCTGGGTACATGGTACTAGGTCTAGACAAATCAAACACTTCGTCTTCTCCAAAGTACTCTTTAAATCCTAGACCAATTTTAGTTCTTGTAGACATAGAGCTATTTATCAACTTGTTCAAGTTCTTGGAAGACTCCTTCCACTTTTCAAATCTAGCTAATGTCGCTTCATACTTAACTTCCCATTCTTTCTTTTCTTTTTGTGCCTGATCATGTAATTTTTCAGTATAACTCAGTGTGTTAGTGGTGTTTTCTAGATTAGCAGATAAAACCCTAATCTTTTCTTCTAATGCAATCTGAGTTTTATGGTACCAATCTTTTTGTGATTCTAATGTTTTAACAGCAATACTGATATGCCTGAACTTAATGTAACAATCATTGGTACAATCAATCAAGATTATTATACATATTATTCAGATCATTAATTCTTAGAATCACAGCCTAGGACAAATTTGTACCCTTAGGAGAAAACCCCATCATACAAACTCAGCAGTACTCAGAACATCACACCACCATTATCAGCAGAAGTCCAGCCATCACTCCCATATATCTTCTCATCCTCACCAGTCTTGTTTTTCGGCCGCATGTTCCGACCAATTTACCATGGAATCAACTGAGACCAAAGCTTTTGGTTCTCAGTTTTTAACTCTGTGACTTTAAAAGCAAATAACCTGGCCTAATCACAACTGTCTTCACATTACACTCCCTAGCAAAATGTCCCAATTGAAGACATTTGTAGCATCTAACCTTCCTTCTGTCAAATATGGCAGGTTGCTGATTGTTGTAATTCATCTTTCGTCCTGCCTTCTTCTCAAACCTGTTAATCCTCAAGGAGAGCATAGCCATTTGCCACTTCAAGTCCAATTCTTCCATCTCCAACTGATCAACCTGGTCAAAGTCTTCATAGATCATATCTTGATCTGGTTCATTCTCAGCAACAAAAGAACAAAACACATTCATCTATGCTGTCGAACGACAGATGTCTGAGAAACTGGTGGACAATTACTCGTTGATTAGAATAATTAAGCTTTGAGCCAGAGCTGGCCAAGCTCCGAATGAAAGCAAAATTGAGTGGACAGCACAACTTTCACACCATAACTAAGACCAATTCTGACATCAAGTCAAGTGACCTTACATTTTGTTATAATGGTCATCAAAGCTCATTGATCAAGAACCACCTCTGTTTATAAAGCCAAGGCAACCATGTGACCACGAAGAGGAAGTGTCTCTAAGAAATTTCAGGTTTTGATGTCATCATTGTCTGGCTAGCCAGTACTTTGATTCAACAGGCTCAGAATCTTCTGAAACCTGTCATAACCCTTTGTGTAGGCCAGTCTTCTCTGTCACAGAGAATTTTGTAAACTGCTGTTTGAGCATGGTCTTCCTCATCTTCTTTGATTCTTCATTCCCACCAAACCTAGCCTTAACTGCCATCCAAATATCCCTTGCATCATCATAGTGATGAAAATCGAGCATATGATCTTCAGGTAGAGCCTGAAGCAACAAGGTCTTCACCATATTTTCCCTTGTACACCACATGCACATCTATAGAAGACAGGAGGATGAACAATTGTATATCCTTCGCATCTTTTCCAACTCCTTTGGACTGTTCCCTTGCTGGAACAATTCCTCCAAAGATTAGATCAGCATTCTCTATCCATTACTCCATCTTCATAGCCCATATCTCATATTTAGTCTTCTCCATATAAGGAAATTTTTGCATTGTTTAGCAGAGATAGAGCGTTTGGAACTGTTTGAAACCTGTTGTGACTGGACATTGTTAGGTTCGTTGACTAGTATTGGTTGGCTGAGTAGTGAGTCTGTTGAAAGTGAACACCAGGTTGATTGAATGTAGGGTATTTGTGTTGAGAAAAAAGGTTTGTGAGAAAGCAGTTTGAGTGAATGTAGGTTTGGTTGTGATGGGTTCAGTATGAAAGAGACTTAGGTATCATCTTGAGCTAAATGAAGGTGAAGCCGATGGAATTAGGGTTAGGTTAAAGTGAATGTTGACTGAGTAGGATAATGCAATGGATTCTGACATAATATAATCGTTAGAGAAAACAAAGTTTTGTTTGTGGACACAAGTGACTCATCTTTATCAGAGGCTCTCTCAGGCTCTGAACCACTTGTTAGGATCTGATACTAGATAGATCTTCTAGCCTATGAATTGTATAATACTTATGTAATCACAAGTATATACTGAGAGACTCTATGAATTGTTTAGGCGGAAACTAAACAACGTAATAGAAAGAAGAACAAATATGAACAATGATCCTCTATGGATCTTTCTATTGATAATAAATTGTTTTTGTGACTTGTAATTCCCTGCCAACCCTAATGCTAAAGGTTTCTTTTATAGAGAAGAAACCCTAAATTGGTCAACAAGAAAACTAAAATCACGTAAGAGATATACATCAATCTCTTCCTAATTTATCTCATTCCTATTATAAGATGAGATAAAACTAGAATATAAACTATAATTCCTTAACTACATTAATTACGTCATAAATAACAATCACTATTCTATCTCTGTCAGCAGGAACGAGAACATGACCAGCAGAAACATAATCAGCAGGAACGCTACTTGAACTGCCAGCAGGAACGACTTAATGCCATCAGCAGAAACGAAAATCTCTAACAGCAGAAACGACACTTAGGCGTTTTCAATTATTCCCAACATCTAGGAATGATATGCCTTTTGAGATAAGTCAATCATTGCACTAATAAACAAACCAGCATTTTATCGGATTATTCAAGGTTGAATACGCTTTTCCTTACATTAGTTCTCGGCCGCTCTCTATCGTTTAGTTGTCTCTTGTGTGTGTTTATTGCTTTACTTAACCTTAGGTAGATAACTAAACCTCGTGCAGTCTCTCCAGGCTAAAAAGCCCCTTTTGCAATAGTTTTAGGTTTAAACTTAGATAACTAAATACTGATAGAACTAGGATTAAACGCTCTCGCTCCTAGTGATCGAACCCTATCTTACACAAAAACTCCATCTGCTGGGTACACTGCCCTTAAGTGTTTGTATTTGGGTATATCGGCATAAAATAAATAGTAAAACTTGATACATAAAATAACACCTACACAACGACACACCGATCAGCCATCACAAATTACATACATGCAACAACCACTACCCAACAACAACTACATCCTACAACCATCATTCGACCAGAACTATATGCAACAACCTATGATAAATCCCGAAGACATTTCCGATCCAACAACTGCAATGAACATGACACTTGTTCTAATGGCTAAAACATTCAAAATTAACTATTCTACACCAACCAACAACAACTAAAGAATTTCATCCAGCCCACACAACAGGCAGATTGCTCAACTGGGTTTGAATATGGGGCAAGATAGACATATGCAAATGGTCAGAGGTAATGGTGGGAATCAGTTTAGACAGTATGTTGGGAAGAATGTTGGGAATCAGAATGGGTATAATGCAGTACAGAATGCAGGGAATCAGGTTGTTAAGAATGCAGTTCAGAATCCAGGTATTCAGAATGGGCTTATTGTTGTTCCGGGGATTGCAAATCAGAATGCAAATCAGAATGGGAATGGTAATGTTGTAGCAGCACGGGCTGAGGGTAATGGTAATGGGAACAATGGAAATCAAGTCAGGTGTTACAACTGCAGAGGAATGGGTCATTTTGCTAGGAACTACACAGTCAGACCAAGGAGAAGGGACACTATTTATCTTCAGACTCAGTTGCTGACTACTCAAAAAGAAGAAGCGGGGATCCAACTCCAAGCTGAAGAGTTTGATTTAATGGCTACTACAAGGGATCTTGATGATATTGAGAAAGTCAATGCAAACTGCATTTGAAGCTAATTTGCCAGCAAAGCATCGACATCGATACTCAAAACTGATAAAGCTCATATTCTAATGACTCAGATGGATCAACTGAGGTACACGAATATGATAACTGTTATAATAATGAGATATTTAATATGTTTACTCAAGAAGAGCAGTATACTGTGCTAGTCGATCCTATTATTGAGCCACATAGGTTTAACAGAATGATAGTAATGTTATCTCTATGAATTCCAATGTGGAACAAAGTGAGGGAACAATAGAATAACATCCTGCTACCATTGAGGAAACACTTGCTTTATATAGTTCATTATATAATAATTTGGCTATAAAAGTTGACAAAGTCAAATGGTCAATCAAAAAAATGAAAAAACTAATGAAGACTTGACCACTACTTTGCTAGAATATATAAAAACAAGAAAAGTGTTTTGAAATTAATCTAGAAAAATAAGATAAACTTGAAAGGTGTTATCAAAAGTCTGTTTATCAAGAGTAATGTCTTACTAAAAAGATAAATGCACTTCACTTAAGTTCTGCTAAAATGATAATGACTTTGAATGAGGCAATTTCAAATTTAAATAACCAGCTTTCAAAAGAAAAATCAACTATTTCTCATCTTCAACGAGAGAAGAAAAAATTGAAGTCTGATTCCAAAATACGCGAAGACGAGCTTCTTGATAAAAAAAATTCAACTTGAGCAAAAGATAAAGGAACTAGATAACATTTTGGTCAAAATGGGTCAGTCGATTCAAACGATGCATATGCTTTCACCTAAGATAGACTCTTTTTACCACACTAAACAGAAAATGGCTTTAGGTTATCAAAATCCTTTTAATCTCAAGCAAGCTCAGAAGAAACAATAGAGTTTGTATAATGGCAAAGTATTATTAGAAAAGCATGATCCTCCTGCTGTGTATGATTCAGAGGAAACACTGCAACTTGCTTAAGGGATTCGCCTAAAAATGGAACAATTGAACAAAGAAATAAAACCGGAAAATTATGCAAAGATTAATCAACTTTCAGAGGTTTTTGTTTTCTCAAAAGGCCAAGTCACGTAAAGAGTTGTATTTTTCAAATACTTCCAAAACAGCCAGTGTTTCTAAATCGGTTTCCAAATCAATTTCAATACCAAATGAAGAGTTTTTGGATGATACTTCTCCAACTATTGCACGAAAATTTCTAAATGAGGTAAAAAGTACCAATGTGACTCTTTACAGTTGTAAAATAAAAAATGACTAGATATACATAATTGGTCATCTACTGCTCATCAAGAGCTTCACAAAATTATAAAAGATGAAAATTTTCCAATCGTGAACCAAGTTGATGTTAGAGTTCAAAATTTCAGAATACAATTTTTGAAAGAAGCGGCTAAATTAGTTTCGAGATTTTTTTTTTTCAAATCACTAGCAAAAGAGCTGATGAATCTCTTGCTAAGCACAAGGCTTTGGAATATGAAATCGAGCATCTCTTGAGAGCAGTTGTTAGTCATGATATTATGTCTATTATGCAAATAAATTCGTGTAGATACATAAATCTTCAAACTGGGCTTGATCATATGAAAGAAAAACTTGAAACTTGCATGATTAAAAAGGAAAAAGAATATGTTGTTCTTTGGAATAATTGGTATAAAAAATGTGAGGAATGCAAATATGACATGACTTCGTATGATAAAGCTTATAATAACATGCAACAAAAGATCGAACGGTTGCAAGCTCAGTTGGGAGATCTCAAAGGTAAGAGTCAAGATACTCCATGTGTATTAGATACCCTTGATCCTTTATCTCAGAAACTAGAAGATGAGAACGTGTCCTTAGAGTTTCAGGTTTTGAATTATGCAAAATAAAATAAACATCTTAAGACACCATACAAGAACCTTTTTGACTCTATCGAAGTGACACGGGCTCAGACCAAATTAATAACAAACTCTTTGCAAGAAAAATTACTTGAACACCATTTAAAGAAAATGTGATGAGGCGGTGCGTAAAGACTTCCCCCCCCCCCCTACACGAAGTTTTTTACAACACCCTAGTCAGTGTACCTAACCGTTGTAGTAGTATAGGCAAGACTCGGGGGGTTGTTATCGTTCTCTAGGGGAATAGATTGGGAAGGCTCGAACAGGGCTTAGCCGAGATCTATAAGATTGAAAGGAGATTCTTTTTGTATTTTTATATTTTATAGCAAGCAGATAAAATCAATGGTTTGAGAGGTTGGTTGATTAACTAATTAATTAAACTAAATATAATCTATACTACTGGTGATAACTTTATGAGTATTTACTTAATCATGCATTACTCATTAGATTGCTTCTCCTAATCATGTTGCATTGTCACACTCGTGATGATCTGTGTAAGTATATCTTGAGTCATGAACGAATTACACGAACCCGCCGCTATTTAATATTCTATTAAGGCAACACCCAAGGTACGGTGGGTATGAAGACGTATAACAAGGCCCCTAAAAGTATATTAAATTCATTGAAATATCTTAAGAGGGAGTCAACCATAATTGAGGTAAAGGTGTTACCACAGGTATCCCTTTCTACACACTCGCGTTCCCTAGACGGCTATCAATTTTTATTAATATCTTTTATGGCATTTTCTAAAGCCTAACGCGCATATTTATCACAAGAAGCAACAGTAAAAGGATCTACAATCCAACTTTCATGCAATCATAAGTAAATACAAGGGAGGGTTTAGCCTAACATGTTATAAAGGAAGCAAGAACATAGATCAATCAAACAACACATAGACATATTGAATGATTAAAGAAAAATAATCTTACTGGATTAAAAACATGGATAAGGTCATTAACAATAGGGTTTTAGGCCATAAAGACGGCCTAAAAAGCTTACAAACTACTTAGTGTTCGCTCCCCAAAAGTTTATACAAAGTTACACATATAAAACTCATTATTCGTTTTTATGATCTATAGAGAAATCACTGCGACGACATCCAGTCGTAGTCCGCGACTCCATTCCACAAAGTAGAATCTTCTATGTCTGATTTAAGTCGGTTACGTCTGATGCCAATTCCGCATTTCTGAACGCCGTCATTAGAAAAATCGTGACGGTGTCGCTTTATGCTTGTGACGTCGTCTCCACACTCTGTGAGTACGATTCTTCAAGAGATTTGGTGTAGGTCCGTAGTCTTGTCCGTTTCTTCTCTAAATGAGCCCAAGTCACGTGTATTTCCTCCAAATGCCATCCAAGTGCTAAAAACCTAAAAACAAACGATTAAGCACATAATCTGGGTATATTTGCATGATTTAAGGGGTTAAATAACCCTGAAATAGTGTATAAAATAACACCTCATCAAATACCCCTACACTTGGGATTTTCTTGTCCTCAAGCAAATAGGCTTTTCTACCTAGACAATAGCAATATTGGGGTCATTTAAACTACCCTTTAAAAGCAGTTTACCACACAACCTTCTAGACCTCGTAATTAAAAGCACGGAAAGCATATACCAGCACTTCACATACGTGTTTGGGATTCTCTCTTTCACTCGGGTGTATAATAGATTATAACAACTATGGAAAACAGAAAATTAACACTCATTACCTATCGTTGTATATAAGTTACCATAGGCTTGGTAAAGGATCGAACCTCCATCGCTGGGCGCAAGTATTAATCATTACTATCAAAGAGGTCTTTTAAAGGGTTGTGGGGTGTAGGTGTAAGGGAGGGGGGAGGGGGGAGGATAACATTAAGGAAACAGAAATGATAGATACATTTGGTGAGATGACTTTTGGGTGGATTTAGTGGAAGGGTTTAGCTAATTATTATACGAAAACGTTGGTTGGGTTTGCTAATCCAAAACCAGACAAGAACAACAACTTTACAAAACTCTACATCCATCTCTTTATTTTTCTTTTCTAGACTTTATGATAAACATAAACATAAGCAAATGGCAACTCGTACATTTTTTTTACTTTTTTTATATACATCTTTTTTCGTACACTTTTGCCCTGCCATTGCTTAAACATATAATACATCATGGGGGTTTATAGATGCACCCCTACACTTGAACTTTTACAAACTCGATATTTATAATCTAACTAATGACTAACTAATGACCCGATTTGAGGTGGATCAAAATAACATGGAGATCATCTAACAAATATATAGGGGTATTGACTTAACTTTTCTTCCCTATTCCTCCGCGAAATAAATACTATCATGAATCCCAGTCGTCCCAAAACTGTATTTAAAAGGATAAGGACTTAGCAACCGTGTACTCAAATAATTAACTTGGGTTAAAACAATAATGTACTAAAAGTGAGTACATACAAGGTAGGCTAAGGTGATCTGGGTATAACGATTGGTTTAAGGGTGACAATGCTCTTCATTAATAGTCCGACTTAACCAGAAAATTACGAGAATCGTAAAAAAGGATAGGCTCGAAGGGTTGTACTAGAGGTATCCTTGCAGTAAAAATAAGTGCATGGCAAGGGTGTGGGATAGTTATATGACCGAGGTGACCATCATAACAATTACAGGTTTAAAACATGGGTTAATCCTAGTGCATCTTATCAAGCAAATCCTAATACTTACTATGCTGTCTCGGGATGCATCACAAAAACAAGTTCTAGAATTTAATATACTACCAGTACAATCATATAATTTAATACCGATACAAATGCTCCAAAAAAGGTGACCATACGTACACATCCGTAATGACAGAATAGACACATATGACTGCATTCAAACCTTAACTTGAGAAAGCTAAAGGTATAAACTATCTTGGGTATCAATAATGGATACCCGAATTCCTAAAGATCTAAAGGCGAACCTCACATTTTTGGGGTTTTTGTGCTAGTCATACACATTTATATCCATTAGACGATATTAATACTCGGGTTTTTTGTCGGTATGTGTCATAAAAAAATTTAAATTTTGGGTAAAATTGCCTTTTTATGCTATGTTTTGATATATTACCCATCATTTTAAGGAACAAGCAAATGACAATTGAAGGAATAGTTTATAAGGATTATTTCTCCCTACACTTAAGTTGAACATTGTCCCCAATGTTCTATAGAAGTACCCGTAAAAACGAATAAAGGGAAAAGAAAACAAGTAATGAAAATGAACTCTCGTCCTGTTGCTCATAATGGAGAAGAAACATGTGGTAACTGCTTAAATCGTTTCCTCCAAGATTCATCCAATGAAACTTCCTAATAACCTTCAAGTTCTTCTCAAATAAAATATAACCTGTAATCAAAGACAAAGACAACTACACCAAGCATAAAATCGGTGGGATAGATATATATATACAATGAGAATTTAAGGTTTTGACTCTATGAAAGCAGTAAAGATTAGATGAGAGTAATGATGTAATCATAGGTTTATGCGGTTTATAAAAGAATTACAAATTTTAAATGTTGTGCAAACTATTTTTTGAAAATACTTGAAATTTTCAAATTTTCTTGTAGCGGGGCTCACGACGCCGTCTCCAGGCTTTGAGCAAAATTTTTATTTCGTTTTCTTTGAAAAACTTCCTGCAAGTGATTATATAAGTTGTTTCCCGTATGAAATTGCAGCATGAAACCTTATATTAGTCAATACAATCATATGACTCGAAACTGACGCGAAGTAATCTAAACAATTTATTTTAAATGTTTGAATTAGGATCTTAAAAACCGGATATATTCTCCTACACTTATTTTATGCAAAATATATTGATTTTGAGATAGATGAAGTTACAAACAAAAACAAAGCATGATTACAAAATGATTCAAACATTATTAAAACAAACAATAAAGAATAAAACACAAGACACTCCTAAATGCGGAAAGTAAATATTGGGTTGCCTCCCAAAAAGCGCTTTTCTTTATTTATGAGTCTTGTAGCTAGACTCAAAGTCACACGTCAAGTGTCATAGAAGTGGTCCAAGTTGATGATCTCCCTTGGACTTTCTCTTTCGGAGAGCTTTCTAGTGGTGAGGATTGATTGTAGGGTTTTGGTAAAATTTTCTCCATCCGGATCAATTATCCTAATTTTAGCATGCCATGCCCCATCTCCATCCTTAGGTGGTTTATCCCAATTGATTGGATTCTTGATTAAGTCTTTCGACTCTAACATGTTTCTCTTAAGGTCTATTGGCAAGGCCCCTAGGAATTCTACCATTCGCCTAAACACTATGACGTCCTTGAAGGGATTAATTTCGGCGTCTTTAGCAATTTCCCATTCTCTTGGCAAATGACAATCTAAGAAGTCCTTCCTAGCATAAGAAGGGGTTTACGTACCTATTCCATCTGAGCTAGGTCGTGGTTTGTAAGATTCCCTTTTTCCAAGCGTGGTCCAATAGGGTGCTTCCTTCACCTAAACGAATCCTTTACTTCCGGTAATACCGACCTAGTGATCCCTTCTTCCACTGCTATTTTCGCTTTTCTACAAATCTATTACTGCATTGGCGGTTGCTAGGAATCCTCTTCCTACTAGTAAAGGGGTTTCGGGGTCTTTCTTTATATCGATTACGTAGAAATCGTTTAACAGTTTCAGTTTTTCTATGCGGACTTCTACGTCTTTAACAATCCCAACGGGGTAAGATTTGGTTTCGATTCAGCCAACTCGAGATATGGTCAGTCGATTCCAATGACTGATGTCAAGCTTCTTGAAGAGGTATATTGGGATTCTGTTTACACATGATCCTAAATCAGCTAAGGTGTCGAAAGGTGTTGGATCGTTTTACTGAATAGATCTTAACCTTCAACTTGCAAAGAGTTTGCTCCTTTAGATAATTCTAAAGCAACTGTTAGCCTTAATTATATTAAGTCAAACAAGAATGTTATCGGTCTTAGAAAGTCAAACTAGGTCTTGTATTGTAATAGGCTAGTCGGGTTCAACGGGCTTGGATTGTAATCTAATGTTGTCCATGTTAAGGGTGAAAGCCCAAGTTTAGCCAAGCCCGGCCCGTTAAGAAAGCCCATGAGCCAACTAGAAGGCTAGGGTATAAAATCCCTTCACCACACTTGGTGAAGGGTGTTGGTTACATTTTACTTAACTTGTAACTTCCCATTCTCTCACTAATCTAACTTTCTTTCTTGTTTCTCTCTCTACTTTCTCTCTCTAAGATTTCTTACTTTCTAGCATCTTGGTAAAGAACATAGTTGTGTAATGGATTAAATACATGGGATAACATGTGGTACCAGAGCTAAAGGGGTGTTTAGTGATTGAATTTCGTGGGTTTATTGGTTTGTTTTTCTTTGGTTCGAAATAAAGAAAAAAAGCAAGAAAAAATCAACTTTGATCTTTGTTTCGTGGTTAAATGTGTTAAAGACTTGTACTTTTGGGCTTAGATCACTTCCTTGCATCATTACTAAGTGGTTTTAACATCATTTCGTAGCTTACAAGAAAGTTTGAAGATTTTTTCTTGGCTGCGTTTTGCCTAACTGAAGGAGTGTTCGTCGTTGCGTTTTGACAAAAGTCGTTGCGTTTTGACAAAAGTCGTTGCGTTTTGACAAAAGTCGTTGCGTTTTGACAAAAGTCGTTGCGTTTTGACAAAGTGTTTGCGTTTGGCACAAAGTCTTTGCGTTTTTGACAAAAGTCGTTGCGTTTTGACAAAAGTCGTTGCGTTTTGACAAAAGTCATTGCGTTTTGACAAAAGTCATTGCGTTTTGATTAGATTATTGCATTTTGACTAAGTCGTTGCTTTTGACCTCAACAGGTTGCGTTTTGAAGACCATCATTGCGTTTTGTTTTGACTAGATGTTACTCTGCCCAATTAATTTATTGATTGCGTTTTGACCAAGATTCGTTGCGTTTTGACAAATTGCACTGCGTTTTGTCTAGAAATCTTGTGTGAAGAAAAGGGTTTCAGTAAAACAGCCATAACTTTTGATCCGTAAGTCCGTTTCAGGCCCCGTGACCATCTCAAATGAAAGAAAACGAGAAGGATTACGCTGTAACCATCCTTAGATATGTTAAGGATTTTTCCGCGGCACAAAACCTTGTTTTCTATGAGTTATTGACGTTTTTCATTTTTTTGGAATTTGTGTTGGACTTTAATTCGGACTAAAAGGACATTTCCTCCAACACAACAAAACAAACCAATCAAAACAAAAAAAACCAACTTAATCAATACTTGAAATGTAAATTAATAATCATCACGGTTTCTTCTTGATTTGTAAAATCCGCGAACGGATACGATTCCTGTCTGGTTTTAATCTAAGTTTGATAAAATCCCCTATTCTTGTGAACGTTTAATTCATTTGAAACCACAATCAATCACTTCAATAACAATTAAGATTCCGACTAATCCATTTACAAAACACATTCCTAATGTCAAATTCAAATACCATTTGCAAACTCAAACATCAATGGTTCTTCAGAATGTCACAGTTTTTTTGTGTTCAAATTCTAACATTCAATGAGAAAGACACAACTTTCAAGACGTAGATGCATGACGTCTTTAAAGAAATCAAGTCTCTATTAAGTTTCTTCTCATAAACTTTACAAGATTATGGCACAATGCCTATCTTCAAGAGAACGTTTCTCTCAATGCCTTGGATATACTAGAACATCATCTACTAAAAGAGATACTTTTAGGACTGATGGCACACCTACTTTCGAATGATTCAGAACAACGTTTGAAAATGCTTTCAATTCAGAATTAAAAGCGCGTATGCAGAATTATACAAGATATGATGCTCAATCATTTTACGATGCAATGATCTTTAACATGGATTCCATCGGGAAATACATGCTTGAGTTAATTCTTCATCAACAACGAACTCCACAATTGTTGAAACAAAAGAAGTTGATGCAAACACAAGAAGATCATTCACTTCCATTCCATCATTGAATGTTTTGATTATTGAAAGTTGATTTAGTGTCATACAAAACACTTGTATGGAGAAAGAAGAGTAATTCAGAGACTGCACCAGCAAATTAGTAAAGGAATGCAGCTTGAATTCTAAACAAAAGACTGTGCATGCAATCCAAAATACAAGATGTCAAATGCAAAAGAAAGAAAGATGCTATTGACCTATTTTCGATTCTCTTCATTCACACCTTAAGTTCTTTCAAAAAGATGACTTAAAGGCACTCACGTCGAACATGGATCTCAGACGGGAATTAATGTAATCTTTGGTCTAGATGTTGATACTTTACAAAGTACAATGACTCCTTACGTAGATCAACTACAAAAGCAATTGACAAAGATGAATTTCAAGAAGATGGATCTCATGGCAGCTTTTGGGGTGGTAACAACCAGTTCCAGAAGTTCATCAATTCAAAAGTTAACCTTAGATTATGACATAGTCAATGACAGGGAAACGTACGTTGTTGAATAACTGATCGAGGTTCAACACTTCAGGATACACTATCAACACCTGGGTAATGTTAGGTCGGTCATTGCTGAAAGAACACGTCATCAAAGACAGTATGATAGAAGGGTGAATAAAAGACAGATGCAGACCCAAGAGAGTAAGATTGATACGTGTAAAGCATTGGAATGCGGGGAGGGTTGATCTTGGTTGACAACAGAAAAGCATTAGGACAGGACTCAACAGTGCAAGATGATTAGCTAGCAGGTTAGGGAATGATACAGATGCTGTTGCTGCAGCTATCCGAACCATTTCTGACAAAGAGCCATTGAGTGAGGGTCAATTGCTGCTGAATGCCAATATCTTTGCTATAGTGACAACAACATACTGAGCAACTCTGAACTCATTGTTTTTCGAGGTAGGGATTGACCAGTATCTGGAAGCATGTCAAGTTAAAAGTCTATATGCTTGATTCACCACCTGATAAACATGACAACTGAATACTCAAAACAATCCTCGAGTCTGAAAATATTTTGCTCAAAGAGACAGTTGCCAATTTCAAAAGATTTTTTAAGAACGAAGACATTGCATTGATCTCGAACTTAAATTCCAAAATCAATCTTTAAAATCAGGGCAAAATGGTCAAATTTTGAATGAAAACAAGTAATAAAGCCAAGATTGAAAAGGATTTGAGTACTTGAACAAATGAAACATCGAATTGAACATAGGTGGCTACATTACGTTATAATAAGGAAAATGTGGACTTTGAAACAGCATTACAAGATTTGTAAGATTCAGTTAAAATCACGAGATCTAAGCTACAGAACGACACGCTTTGACTTGATATAATGCTGAATTAAAAGCTCAGAATTCAGGGAAAAGGTTTTTGCAATTGTGCTTTAAAAGAATGACTTAAGGAAGTTAAAAGAATTAGTGTAGTTACTACAGTTTGATAAACATCAGTCTTGGGGAAACCGGTGTTACCATCGTAAGAACCAATCGTTGTTAGACAACCTAATGCGTTTAAATCAGCAAGGGCCCAATGTCAAAACAAGGTTTGCCTCCCAAAGTTGATGTGAACAATGACTATTGTCAAAACCAGTCCATCAACCTTATTGCCTAAGAAAACAGAACCACCTTTGCAAACCTGATCACATGATGCATCTAGCTCATCTAGGAATAGTTCTATGAACATGCAAGATTAAAGATTTAGTTCAAATGACATGGTCCTAATCACTATCTAGATTGTAGCTAAGAAAAAGATACAAGAAGAGAAGGAACTCAACAAACTTGTGTACCTTACTTCTGCGAGATCCAAACCATCTACTGATGATAGGAAACCAAACCCTTAGGAGCTAACAATCAAAACTAGGGAGTTTTGCCTGTAATCTAAGAGTAGTCGCACGTTTATGATAATGGATATGCCAAAGCAGATCACTCTAAGAGTTCTAGTTCTTTTTCAGATTCCAAAAACTTTGTTTGTTCTACATGTCATAGGTGTGTCTTTAATGCAATAGATGCTTGTATCACAAAACTCTGAAGACTACCTCTTATCTACTCTCACATCACAACTCGAAGTGAATACACGTGCTAGATTCAATCCAATAAGCCTACAAACAGTTAGTCAAAAACCGTTGATTCAAAAGAGTCATACTCAGGAAAACCTAGTTGACAGATCTTTATAGGGACATAGGTTTTCTCCTAATAGACTTCCGCTTTTGTATCTGAGAAAACATTCCTAGTTTCTGATCTTAGGTGGAACCACGGGTAGAATTTTCAAATCTTGTGGTCTTAAGTGGTGGCGATTCCTACAGGAAGTCTATTCGACTCTTGCACGAGCAAGGTTGACAGTGAACCCCACATGGTTCAAATGTAGATATCCTATAATTCATGAATGCAAACAAACTCTGGATGTAAGTGCAGGTACATCAATCAATGTTCAGAAGGAACAAAGTCTTGATTTAAGTGCAGGTACCTTATGTAATGTCAACAAGGAAAATCTCAGAGTATGGTTGCTGAAAAGGATGATATCTCAGAAACCATTGTCAAAGTGGATTCACAGATGATGATACAGAAAAATGGCGTCAGATCACGTCAGTTCTGACCCCGGTCCACAATGTTCGACAACGGTACTTGAACAAGACAGTTTAAGTCCCGGTCCACAAAGTCAAGAAAATGTTCCTCAAGTTGCTGAGACAGTAACAACGTCAAATGAGCTGGAATTGCTTTATAGTCCGATGTTCAGTGAATTACTCAATGGAACTTCTCATGTTGTGTCAAAGTCTTCCGCTGTACATGCTGCTGATAATCCTGATAAACGTCAACAACATAACACAACTCACACTTCTACAACAACCGATGTTGCAGATCCACCTCCATTGAACATTCATTCAACACATCAAACTCCAACTCAAGTACCAACTGTCACTGCACCTGAGAACATTACTCAAGCAGAAACCAATACAGAAAATGCACAATTTGACGACGATGAATTTATCAACATCTTCAGTACACCGGTACAAGAACAAGGGGAGACATCGTCTCGTCATGTTGATTCGTCAAACATTGCCAAATATCTATCAAATCCCTCCTTACTTGGACAACGTTAGGGACAAAAGATCATTTATTAAGAACAAGTCATTGGAAATCTATCAATCAGTTAGAACAAGACGTCAGCTAGAAACAGATGGCGAGATGTGTATGTTCGCACTCACCGTGAGTCGAACTGAACCAAAGAACATCAAAGAAGCCATGGCTGATTCTGCATGGATTGAATCAATGCAGGAAGAACTTCATCAGTTTGATCGATTAGATGTATGGGAATTAGTCGACAGACCACTCTGCAAAAATGTCATTAACTTAAAGTGGCTCTGGAAAAACAAACATGATGAGGAGTGAAAATTTACTGTTATTCGTAACAAATCTAGTCTTGTGCTACGGGTATGCACAAGGGAAGGTATTGATTTCGAAGAAGGTATTTGCAGTAGTAGGCTCGGTTGGAAGCTGTATGGCTGTTCATTGCGTATGCTGCACACAAATCATTTACAGTGTACCAAATGGACGTTAAAACATCATTTCTTTACGGACCTCTAAAGGAAGAAGTGTACGTAAACCAACCAGATGGATTTTTGACCCAATATTCATCCTGACAAATGTTACCATCTCAAGAAAAGCATTATATGTCTCAAAACAAGCACAAGAGCGTTGGTATGATGAATCTATAACTTCCTGGTTATCCGAAAGGATTTCAAAAGGTTCTATTGATCTAACTCTGTTCAAACTAAACATATCCTAGGGACGGACATATTGCTTGTGCAAATTTACGTTGATGACATAATTTTTGGTTTTACGAACCCAAAACTTTCAAAATGATTTGCTTTTTAGGAATTCAGATCCACCAATCCCCTCGTGGTATCTTTATAAACCAAGCTAAGTATGCTCAAGAGATACTTAAAAAGCATGGTATGACCTCATGTGATAGAATTGGTACACAATGGCTACAAAATACTTGATGCTGACTTGAGTGGTACTCCGGTCGACCAAACAAAATATCGTAGTATGGTCGGAGCACTCATGTACCTAACAGCAAGTAGACCAGATATTGTACATGCAACATGTTATTGTGCTCGCTATCAAGCGAAACCGATGAGAAAATCTCACTGGCGGTTTTTTAACGGATCTTTCGGTACCTTAAAGACTCCATTAACATGGGTCTCTGGTATCCGAAGGACACCGGTTTCGAACTAACTGCTTTTTCAGATTCGGATTACGCGGGCTAAGGTATGTCTCGATTCACGTAAGAGCACATCTGGTGGCATACAATTTCTAGGTGGTGATAAGTTAGTCAGCTGGTCATCCAAAAAGCAGGACTGCACTTCAATGTCTTCAGCAGAAGCCGAGTATGTGTCTTTATCTGCGTGTTGCGCTCAAGTTCTATGGAATTTTATTTGAATTGTAATCAAAATCATTATGAGATTTTTGTGTGTTTTGTATTGTGATGATTGTTTGTTTGAGTTTTTTGTTTTGGGAGTTTTTTGTTGTTTTTTGTGTTATTTGTTTGAGTGTTTTGTACATTTTGTTTTTGTGTTTATTTTGTTTTGTGTTTTGAGTTTTAAATCATTACCTTTTGTTTTTTGGTTTTGTTGTGTGTGTTTCGGTGAGAATGATTTTGTAACCATAATCATTAAAAATTGAGAATTTGAGATGATTTTGTTGAGAACTTAACTCACTAGAGTATGGATTCCACTTGAAAATACCTATGTATTGTGACTCAAAGGCAGCCATAGCCATCTCGTGCAATCCAGTCCAGCATTCCCGTACCAAGCACATCGATGTCAGATATCACTTCATAAAGGAACAGGTTGAAAAGGGTATTGTTGAATTATTCTTTGTCGGAACTGAATACCAGTTAGCTGACTTGTTTACTAAAGCTTTATCGGAAGATAGGTTTAAGTATCTTGTCAGACGACTCGGTATGAGATGTTTGACTCCAGATGAACTGGAGGTTCTGGCAATTGAATCTGCTTGATCCATCAAACATCAATTTGTAAATATTTTTATTCTCTCTTTATTTTTTATTTATAATTTATACAATTTTTGAAAAAGAAAATACAAAAATATAAAACCAACAAAAAGAAAATAGAAAAATATAAAACCTAGAAAAACAAAATATAAAATCAGAAAAATTTCAAAAATACCAAAAAGAATCTTCTCGACATGTCTCTTGGAATCGATAACATTTACGTACCTAGAAATGTTGATTAACATCGACACGGGCGTGTAAATGAAGTTCGAACAGGAGTTTCAAACGCTTTCAAAACATGTCATTTCTAAATTTTTCTCAATGACTTATGTACATTTCAGTGCATAACTCGGTCTCGAATGTCACAGGGAAGTGTACGCCTCAGTGCGCTTACTCTAAAATAGAAGAGAAGTCTTCTATCATGTTTTTAAAATCGTTGAACACAATTTTTCAAAAAGAACTTTCAATGTCAAAATTGTCTACAATATAATTTGTGGTAGTTTTCAATAAAAAGTGGTATTTGTTAAAATTGTGTGTTCAACACTCCCTTCCTCTAATAATTTTCTGAGGGGGAGCTTTTTAAAACAAAGCCTTTTAATGTGTCGGATACATCTCATAAATGTCAATTTTATGTATCCAAACACATTTTGTGAAATTAAATGTGGAACTTAAGTCAATTAATAATTACATTGTTACCTAAAGGCATCTCACTCCCGTCTTCAACATTTCTGTGGGTCATATCAATTTTTCATTCCAATGTCAAGTTTTAATTAAAATTGGTATCCCACATTATTACTGTTTGAGGCGGGAGTTATCAAAAATCTGAAATTCTGCTTTATCGTGGTGGTTCTTATTTTTTCCCCATGGATTTTTTCTGTCAAAAATCTTTTAATCAATGGTTATTTCAAAAACTAAGGTGTTTTAATATTTCAAAATAAAAATGAGAGGAAAAGAGATTAAAATATGATATAGACGAATGTGATCTTTAAGACTCTAAGTGCAACTCTTTCCTTCATGTGCTAAACAATTTCGAATCTCGGAGCACATGTGTAGGGGGAGTATTTGAAAATAACAATGTCAGAAAATGGTTTTATGGTTCGATCTTTATACCCAACAACCTATTAATTTCATGGACGATTATTGAAGTCATAAGGGTGGTTAGCGTTCGGTATAAGTCCTACGATCCAACCAGAACCGGACAGGGACTCTACCCAAAGGACATCCATAGTTTAGAAATAGAAGTCCTTAGGTATGTGGAGAAGAATGTGTACAAGGGAGAATGTCCGAACTAAGATTGAGCTAAAATGGAACAATCAAAAACAGGTGTTAGTAATGACGTTTGGTAGCTTTGAAGGGGGTGAAGAATTAAAAGAAATGTTTTATGGATAAAGGAGTGAAAAGAAAGAAAGCCCTCCTTTACCCTTAGGCAGAAACGGGGGCTATAGGTTCATACATAATCTAACAAAATCACACAGTTGACTGTTGATATTGATGACGACATCATGGACCCAAGTGATGCAATGCAAAACCCTCTCCAAGCCATTGAGTTTCTCTCAAAAGAAACTTTGTCTCATTTGTAACGGAGGATTACACACGTTAATCTATTGACATACATCTGGGAGATAGTTGATATTGCTAGGGTGGCAGTCTGCTCCAGCCTCCGTTATACAACCAAAAGTGCACAATCGAGTCTAGAGCAGAAGGATCTGTAGTATACATCTCATTAGGACACATTGTCAAAATACACTGTTGGACACCACAAAGTTTCACAGGTAGTAACAAAGAGTCCTACGCATTATCCTTGAGATCTACGCCAGAACATCTCGAGTGATTACTTAAGTATTCTCAGTGAAGACTTGGAATCTTGCTTGAGCCAACATCAAACAAGCTCTGGTAGGTGACTTGCAAGTTTCTATATGAATGAGCTTGTGATAACTGGATATCAATGTTGGTCCAGTAAATGAACTGTACGACTTATCAGAAGCATCGTTAAATCTGATTCCCTCTTACCGTGATGTCTGCTTTGAGGGACATTCCGGTAATGAGAACTAGCAAGCATGGTGAAATCTAATACATATGTGTTAGAAGATCTACGCTTTGAGGCTGGAAACCCTGTCAAGGAAGATTTCTTTGAAATTCTACCTAATCACAGGTATCAGTATTTATACTATAAACGGGAAACCGGGGTTATGCACCAAAACTCAAGATGAATGACAAAGCAAATGATCTTTTTATTGCATGAACTGTTTTACTTTCAGGACTAAGACGACGGTGTTGCAGCCTCATTCCAGCGAAGTCGGATTCATAAACCAGATGCTCATACTCAAGCTTTCAAAGTCAATCATTCAATGTTAAGATAGTTGATTCTTCTAATCTTCCCACCACTCAAAGGCTCTCAAAGTCAACTAAAGAATCGTATTTTGGGAAGATTGTTAGACTTATAATCTCATATGTCAAACAAGAATGTAACAAGTATGAGCATGTTGGTCAAGAGCACAAGTTGATCAAGGAAGTCAAATCAAGATGATTCAAGTCAAGGAGATGATGCATGATAACGATCTCAAGAATTCAAAGTCAAAAGATAAAGGCTCAAAATCAAGATCACAAAGCATGAATGAACAAAGCCGTTACAAACAAGACAAGACCATAACAAGGCAAAGCATAAACGTCAAACGTCATATCTTCAATGTCATCGGTGGTACAGAGGAGTTTGAAGAAAGAGACCTCAACATTGGGGGAGATTGTTAGCCTTAATTATATTAAGTCAAACAAGAATGTTATCGGTCTTAGAAAGTCAAACTAGGTCTTGTATTGTAATAGGCTAGTCGGGTTCAACGGGCTTGGATTGTAATCTAATGTTGTCCATGTTAAGGGTGAAAGCCCAAGTTTAGCCAAGCCCGACCCGTTAAGAAAGCCCATGAGCCAACTAGAAGGCTAGGGTATAAAATCCCTTCACCACACTTGGTGAAGGGTGTTGGTTACATTTCACTTCACTTGTAACTTCCCATTTCTCTCTAATCTAACTTTCTTTCTTGTTTCTCTCTCTACTTTCTCTCTCTAAGGGGATTCTTACTTTCTCAGCCTTCTTGGTAAAGAACTTAGTTGGGTAATGGATTAAAATACATGGGATACAGCTACATAATGAAAACACTTGAGTAATCCATATTGATTATGCGGAATCTAATCATAATACTAAGAAGATAATATTGAATATCACAAAAGAAACTTTTATATTAATCTTTTGAATCTGCCTAGGTTAAAGATTAAAAACTATGATTTACTATACGATCTTTATGATCTGTGTAGAACTATATACTAACTATGTTAGGGATCCTTTTATAAGTTAAGGAAACCTAGTGGGCTTTACAAAAGGCGTATATAAAGATCATGCATTATCTTTCCGAAGATAATCCTCATTGCATATCTTAGAAACGGTACTAACTACTTTATACTTACGGTACTAACAAATCATCAGTACTAACTTATTTTGTCACTGTCAGTACCTAATTACAACTAGTGAGTACTAAGTATTATAACTAGCTGTAAGGTACTAAGTCAGGAATGATAATTCCCCAACAATCCTCCTAAACTGATTGTTTGCACTGTTTAACTTCTGTTTCTTCCAGTTTTAAAACATCTTGACTCGCTGGAGGATGATGTCCCAAACACTCTGTCAAATCTTGATCTTGATCTTTGATAATTTTTACATCTTTAGCTATCCATCTTTATCAGCAACATGTCTTCTCAGCAACATCAACATCCAACTAAGTTGGCTTTGTAGTTTTTGGCAAACTACCAGCCATTAACGGATTTGATATTCCTTTACCAGTAGCCGTTTGCTCTGGGATAGCCAATTCTTTATTGTAAACAACAAGGTGAATTGATAACCTTATAGTTTTGAGTAAACTATCAACTATCAACGGATTTGATTTGTCTTTACCAAAAGCTGTTTGCTTTTGGACTAGTCAATGCTTCATTGCCATAACATGGTGCATTGATAACCATATAGTTTTTAGCAAACTATCAGCTATCAACAGATTTGAGATGTCTTTACCAGGAACTGTTTGATCCTGGACTAGCCAACTCTTTACTATGAAGCAAGGTAAGTTGAGAACCCTATAATTTTTGGTAAATTGTCAACCATAAACGGATTTGAGAAGTCTTTACCACAAGCCGTTTGCTTGTGGACTAGCCAGTTCTTATGCCTGTTAAGCATGGTGAACTGATGACCATTTGTTGTGTGGTGGTTAGCCAACACCCAAACCCTTCTCATTTCCATTCTCAACATTACTCCTCATTAAGCTGTTGCTTAATGAATCTTACCAATTGTAGTGAAATCTAGTATTTCCTCTTGAAACTCCAATCAAATTCATCATTTGTTGCAACAATTCCTTGAGAGGGATACCTTGTTATCAACTAGATGTAGATGATTGTCCCTTCCTTAAGCTCTAGTTGTACAAACTTCACAAGTTTCAACCAATTCCATTTGACAATCCTCCCACTTCTTGATTGATTGTTCTAGAAATCACCTTGATCTTTTTTCTGTTTGAGTATTCCATCATAATCTTCAAGTTTCCCAAAGAATCAATCTCAATATCTTCTGGTTATGTGAGATTTTGGTATGTCTTCTACTCACTATGTCTTATAAATGAAACAATCCTGTTCTATCAAAAATCATGTAATTACTCCATTAGATAGTTAAATGCCTGAAGTACCATTTAACTCTGTAGACACAAGGTAATTCCATCTGGTTTGTGAAACCTTGTGCCAAAGCTAGCAATATAAAGATTTTGTCTCCATAATTTTCACATCTTATGGGTACTAAATGCTAACCATCGCTTAGATATTTTCTTTGTTATCAATCATATCATCATCTGGTTGTGGTCTTGGCCTTTTCCTAGCAATCATCTTTACATGACCACTCTTTCTTTTTCTAGTTCTTTCTTCTTTGAGACATCTTCCTTGACAAACTTCTTCTTCTTGTCAGGATTACTAGCTCTTCATTCATTTCCTTAATCTTTCTTTCATCCTTATTTGAACTAATAACAGTGAAACTTTCATCAAACCTTTTCACTTTCTCATATAAAGCTTGTATTTCTTCAAAAGTTTTATTCTTCAGGTCTGAGTGTTTCTTGTTTCCAACATGTTTCAAGTAAGTCATCATCTGACTCCCGAGCTGAGTTCTTATAGGAGACCTATTTCTGATGGTAGCAGCTCTTTGTTCTGCAAGAAACATTCTTTGAGCTGCAATTGTATCATGAAGGAATTTTACTCTTTCTTCTATAGTGAACTGCTCTCTCTTCTTCTTGAAGCCTTAATGCTATAAGTCTATCAGCTTTAATTCTTTCTTTGATGTCATCAAAATCTTGTATAAGAGCAGCATTTGTAGCTTCTTTTTCAGCTAACCTTTTCACTTCTTCTTCTGCTTCCTAATCCTCTTGCACCTTTCTTGCAATCTACTCATCATGAGCAAGCATCTTAAACTTCTTTTCAGATTCATTGATGTCTTCTGATTTAGTGTCAGATTCATCTTCTTCAATCTTTTTCTTGCCCTTGTCTTTGGGATCAATCTTTGGAAGAGGCTTTAAAGTTAAGAGAGATCTTGTTGAAGTAGGCCTTGGTCTTTTAATATTCTCTACATCCTTTAGTTCAACTCCTTTCTCTTTTTCTCTTGAAACTGCTTTAGCTTGGCTCATGTTGAGAAGAACTTGAGCAATAGTTTCATCATCTCTAAATATTGTAGGAGTAGGTGTTGGAGTCGTTAGAGTAGCACTTCTTCCTTCAGTTTGATCAACAGTACCTTCATCTGGTCTGTCGGTACTAACTTTTGGTTGATCAGTATTAAGTGCATCTTCAGTACTAACTTCCTTTTCTGTACTTTCCTTCTCTTCATGCACTACATATCTTGTCCTCCCTACATCTTGAGCATCCTCAGTCTCCATATAGTCAATTTCATCTTTATCAAGCTCATCAAAAGCTGGATCTTTATGGACTGAAGGTTTAGCTTTGATGGATTTCCTCCCTTGTTTGGATACAGACTCCTTTTGCATCCACTGTTTCTTTAAGGATTTCTTTCCTGCTAATCTTTGCTTTATGGATACACTCTTCATCCAAGCTCTATGGTGTATGATAACAGGTTTGGATTTCTTCTTAAGCTTCTTGATCTGTGCCTTCAAGTGTTTAATTTCATTGGCTTGATCTGTAACATGTGTACACAAGGAGATACAAAGATTATACATACTTTGGAGTGTCGTGCCACCCTCATTCCCTGAAAGGGATTTATCACTGGATGACTGACCTCCATGATTCCTACCAGAACCCTCTGGAATGGAATCAGGAATATGAGAAGTAGGTGAAGGTCTGGGAGAAGGGTTAGTCTGTGTTTCATGTTGGTCTATACTTGGGTAAGAAGGAGAAGGTATGGGTTGAGGTTCAGATGGTCTTTCTGACCCTTCACCCCCATCCTCTGTTGGTTGAACCAACATGTTAGGAAACAGAGGTGTGACTTTCCCTGAAAAATGTTTTCCCTTTTTGACCATAAAAGAGAAAACTTTACTAGTTAAAGCATTAATAGTAAAATGATCTAAGGGCACAGGCACATTCTTTAGCTGTTTATCCAAAAAGACTGAAATAAATTTTGGATACATAACAAACTTTTTCTTTGCATCCAAGTGTCGCATCATACCATCAAAGATTAATTTAGAAAAATTATATTTCTGATTAGTGGTTAAGCAAATTACTGATGTGACAATATTAGTGGGAATTTGATCCCAAGAAGTGCTTTTAGAACTTATGCAGTGATTCATGGTATGAAAAAGAAATCTCCACTGGGGTGAAAACAAGGCTTTGTTAAATGTTAAGACAGTTAGGTCCCCCTCATAATCCATTAGCTGAATAGCATCAAATATAGCCTGATTTGTCAAAGAATCTATCCCATCAGCATCATTAAAAAGAAGATCACTTCTTATTGATGCCTCTGAGATAGACACAGGCTTGCCAGCTACTTTGGTAGTAATATACCTAACATTGTTGATTAGTTTGGATTTAGCAGACATCCAAAACTGTTCAACAAATGTAGTAGAGACTATAGGACTTACAGTTAGAGCATAGTGAATGTAGGTTCGCGTAAGAAAGTTGATAATCTCATGAAACTCTGTATTCCCATCAGTCTTTTCCAAGTAAGCGACCATGTTATGTTTAGGGTATGATTCAAGAACATCCATACTTGATGAATTGAGGAGCAACGATGAGTAAAAGATTAGGGTTTGATAGAAGAAAGCGATTTAAGAGAGTTTACGTGGGTAAATTGTGCAATTGATATGGGTTTATATAGATTGAACAAACCCAAAATCAAAGAAACCGTTTCAATTTACACTTTAGACCCTTGGCGGTATTTTCTCCAACGTCTTTATAGCGGTACTATCTTTGCCCAACGGTATTAACTTTGCACTGTCGGTACTAACTTTTGTCAACCAAAAAAATGAACAAGTCTGGCAACAACAGTTCTTTAGTACCATTTATATCTCTTTCTAATGACTCTCTAAAACCCAAAAAACTCCATGAAAAGCATCACTATGGTCAAGATTCTTCTGCACACTGAACACTTCATACAGACTATACAATAAATCATATTGCCTCCCCTTAGCTAATGCAACTTATGGATTGATCATCCTAATAGTAACAACCAAGAACTGAAACCTGCTAACATCAAATGCCTTGGTTAGAAGATCAGCTACATTGTCATCAGTGTGTATTTTTAGCACCTAGATAAGTTTATTCTCATATGCATCCCTTATAAAGTGGCGTCTAATTGCAATATGCTTTGTTTTAGAGTGAAATACTGGATTCTTTACAATGCATATAGTACTTTCATTATCAATGTAGATCTTTGTGTTCATGAAATTGAACCCATAGTCTAACATTTGATTTTGAATCCGCAAGTTATATAGTTACACCACCACCTAATAGCTTTTGTTTACTTTAAAAAAAGTCAAAACAATATTTAAATCATATTTGTTAAATAAATGTCTTACCTATATGTATCCGTAAAATAAAATGTTATCTCTGTCCAACAATTGATTTTTCATTAATAATACATGATTTAATATTTTTATTGATTATATAATGATGTTATATAATTAGTTTAATTGTTTTATAAAATAATATTTTAATCAAGTTACAAACGTATATAAAATTATAATAAATGATTACGACAATATTTCTTAATGTTTTTATAGCCCAAACGGACTCGAAAACGCTCGTAAACTATATTTTAAGTTTCTAACAGATTGTATATTTTTATAAAAATTACAGAAAATTGTTTATAAAAATAATTTAGTTTTTGTAATTTCTATTTAGCCGAAATCTTAAAAAACGTGTAACTTGCTCATTTTAACTTCGTTTTGCTTGTTCTTTATATGTATGGAATCGTGACGAGATAAACTATTTAAATAAAATACTCAATGTGTTTATAAAAATCTGTGTCGAACACAGTAACCCAAATCAGTTTATAAAAATAGTTTTATAACTTTAAATCTTACGAAAATCGTATCTCCTTCGTTTTAATTTCGTTTTTCGAGTTCTTTATATGCACGGTTTTCTATTGAGATGATCTATCATCATAAAATATTTGTACATTTTTCTCAGACCTGAAACGGTAGCTATTTTTATAAAATAACTTTTATAAAAACACTTTTATATATTTAATTATCGTAATCTTGTAAATGTCATAACTTCTTCGTTATAGCTCGGTTTTTCGAGTTCCTTATATGCTTGGATTCCTTATGACATGTACTATTATATAAAAATACTTCTAAAATTTATAAAATTTCAAATCTCAACAGAACCATTAAAACAGTCCGCATATATATATATATATATATATATATTATTTAATATAATAGATTTATATAGATATATATATAATATATCAGTATATAAAAACGATATATAAAAACAACTTTATAAATCATTTGTTGGTTTAAATTTGTACAAGTTCTCCAAGTTAATTTTGTACCACATATCTTACATATTTAGGGTTCTCATATTCATGTCCAAGTAAAGTATTCTCATGATAATTTATATATAACTTTTATAATTAACTTTCAACAAATAAATTTATAAACTAAATATATAAATTATCCAACACTTATATAAAGTGTATCTTTGCATTTTAAACATTATTTCACCATAGATTAATATAGGTTCGAATCTTAAACATGCTTGTAATATTTTATAAACTCATAAAAACAACCCTAGATGGTGATTAACATAATAACAAGTATATAAATTATGTAAATGAAGAATTAGAAAGGTTTAGGGTTTTAAGTAGACTTAGAGAGTGGTAGAAAAAATGAATAAACACAAATCAAAACCCCAATTAACAAACATAAATTTTTTTACAAAATTTTCGAAACCCTAGCTATGAAAACCCTAGTTTTCTTCTTGATTCAACCCTTGTTTAATTTACCAACCAAGCTTTCAAAACACCTTGAATCACCTTAGATATAACTACTAACAATACTTGAACACTTGTATCTTTGTAAAATCAAAAACTATAGAATTATTTGAGTGAGCTAAATGAGCCATGGGTTTAGGTGATAATACAGGAGAGAAAAGTGTGAAGTTTACTTGCAAATGGTAAAGAGTATACTAATGAACCTAAGACCTTCCTTTTATAGCAAGATGCATTATAGAAACTACCTTAAATCAAACCATGGATGAGTAGTGGTTTTAGGGTACATGTTGTAAGGACTTATCCTCCTCCCTAGGAGGGGGAACGGCCAAGAGGGGGGTTAGGACACATTTGATGTGCCAATTACTAGAAAAGTGTGATTAAGGTAATCTTTGTGTAAGGTTACAACTAGGAAGTAAGATACTTAGTGGAGCTTTAGGATTTAATTTGTGTATGCATGTTGTATAACCACCCACACGGTTATAGAAGTGTAAAATAGTTTAATTTTGGGTATTGGGTATAATAATGGGTATTTGTTTGAGTATAGATGGGTATAGGTAACTTTCGGCTTAATCACTAAATGATGTTTTAGGCGAAACATAGACCGCTTTACGTGTAACCAATAAAAATATAATATGAAAAGTTATAAATTATTGCTCGGTTTATCTTCTAAATAATTATATAACACTTGCTTGACGTAAACTTTTATTTGTTTGATGTTTGTTTACGTTGAATGTTGATTTTTAGTTTACGCGATTTAACTAAACGATTGAAATAAAAAGTAAACGCGTACAAGTCTAAAAGTAAATAATTGAATATATGGGGTCATAAAATGATCTGAATAACGGATTGTTACAGTCTCCCCCCGTTAAAGAAGCCTTTTCCGCAAGGCTCAAGACGCGGCACTTGTCGAGGGTGCAGTTTTTATGAAGAGATGCGGATACTTCTCTCGAAATTGATCTTCACGTTCCCATGTGAACTCAGGACCTCTCCTAGAGTTCCACCGAACCTTAATAATTGGAATACGGCTTTGCTTTAACCGTTTGACCTCATGATCCATGATCTCCACTGGTTCTTCAACGAAGTATTTAAATTGGATACGTGAAACGTGCTATGAACCCTGCTTAATTGTTGAGGAAGTTTGAGTTTGTAAGCAACGGTTCTCACTTTTGCTAACACCTTGAAAGGCCCAATGTACCTCGGGTTCAACTGTCCCCGTTTGCCAAAATGGATAACCCCTTTCCAAGGCGAAACTTTAAACATAACCTTGTCTCCAACTTGAAATTCCAAAGGCTTACGCCTCACATCTGCGTAACTCTTCTGTCGATCACGAGCGGCTTGAATTCTTTGTTTGATTTGAACAATTTTCTCGGTTGTCTCATGAATGATTTTTGGACCGGTAAGCTGAGTATCTCTGACCTCGGCCCAGCAAACACGTGAACGACACTTACGACCATAAAGTGCTTCAAATAGTGCAGCTTTAATGCTAGTATGATAAATATTGTTGTATGAGAACTCAATTAGTGGTAAGTGTCTATCCCAACCATTTCCAAAGTCTATCACGCAGGCGCGTAACATATATTCAAGAGTTTGGATGATTCTTTCGCTTTGTCCATCGGTCTGCGGATGGTAAGCAGTACTCATATCCAGACGAGTACCCAAAGCCTTCTGAAATGACCTCCAGAAATTTAACGTAAATCTACCGTCATGGTCATAATGACTGAGACTGATATTCCATGTCTCATGACTACTTCTTTCAAGTATAGTCTTGTTAATTTCTCCATTGGGTCATTTTCCCTCATCGGTAAAAAGTCTGCAGACTTAGTAAGACGGTTTACAATCACCCAAATGGTATCATAACCACTTGACGTCTTTAGGAGCTTGGTGACAAAATCCATGGTGATATTGTCCCACTTTCATTAAGAGATCTCAGGTTGCACCAACAAATCAGATGGTTTTTGGTGTTCAACTTTGACTTTTAAGCATGTTAAACACTTACTAACATAGGTAGTAATATCGGCTTTCATGTTGGGCCATCAGTATAATTTTTC
>BQNB010073903.1:3942-31966 GCA_026074375.1 Tanacetum coccineum
AAAAAAATGCATGAATGGTAATCCGATAAGAGAAAATAAAACTTAATAAACTATCCGCAATTACAAAGTAAATAGTTTGGAGGCGAAACCAAACTTGAACAGGGAATTGTAGTAAGTTTTGTTTAAACGTTATCTTATTGTCTTACGGGCTAATGACCATACACGATATTGCGCAAATAGTACCTACACTCCCACCTAATGCCATACGCAACATTGAACACTTCTGTAATGCATTACAAAACCCTGATACTTTGGAGGCGAAAACAAATGAATACCCGGAATTCAACCAAATTTCGAGATATGTTAAAAATTTCCACCACAAATGTAGGACGAAATGTATACACCTGAAATATGGTAATGTTATTTAAGTTAAAAGTAATGTCATACACATACACTCACGAGTGATCATACAAATATTAAAAAGAAAACGCACGGAATAAGATGTACATAAGTAAGAGAAGTTGCGTATGTTTCACCGTTGAGTTGACTGGAGACCCTCAAGAATGCTGGTTTCTCAAACAAAATCCTATAAAATTGAAAGGAAATTCTTGAGATGCCATTTCATGTTCGCAATTGATGTGGAAATTTATAGACACTAACTTTTATGAAGATCACAAGAAACAGTGGCTAACATTAAAAATTATATCCATGACAGAAGTTACATTTCAGTTGCATCAAACAGAAAAAAGATGCTCATGTAGGCTAATATAGTGCATGTTAAAATTATAAAGGAAAAAAGCCTTACCTGCGACCAATCGATTTAAGCATTTTCTGTTTTTGGAATGGCGTAGCTGGAGAATCGATAGCGCTTCTTAGGACCTCGGTATTTGTTAACACGATAATGTAGATTAACAAAAAAGGTGGAACATGAGTAATGATGAAAGAAATACTAATCTAATATGAGCTCCCTTGTATATAATTTTCAACGACCTAAAACAAATCTTATGTTCCTCGAACACACTTTTCTATGTTTTCCATTTTAGGTGAGAGACATTGGGGTGGGAGGATTTAACATGTTAATCTACTCATGCACATAACCCATAAAATCTTTCGGTTCAAGGTCTTACCTTAACAAACGCGTTAGATTAGCTATAAACATATGTATCATACCATAGTCTTTATTATGTGGACCATGTTTGGACCTCATCATCCAGTCATATACACCCTATATGGCACTCTAAATCTCAAACCACCCACCAACAAACCAAAAGACTATCTGGTGTCTCCTTAAAGAACCGCCTCACCTTATTTTATAATATTAGAGCCTGCAGCAGCACAAGAGTACAGTCTATGTGCGAACCTTCGAACTACTCCGTCAGAGTATTCCCTGTGAGGTTTCTCGATTCACGATATCGGGAGGTCGGGGATGATGGAAATATATAAAAGCCATTTTAGAGAGAGAAAGTAGTTATTATTGAATGATTAGTGAAAATTACAATTATGAGGTTCACCCCTCTAAGGAAGATTAGAGGGGGTATTTATAGTCTAAACACAAGCCATCTTTGGGCTAATTACACTTCTAGTCCTTGTGTTTAAGACTATTTAGAAACTAATGTAATTTCCATATAGACACTATATTTTTAATCCTAACAATCTTCCCCCAATATGGTGGCATATGGAATTACTTACAATGTATCCTACAAGTACAAATATAAATGCTTCAGCTTGAATCTTTCCATTACTTGTAGACGATACAATGTAATTTGTATAAACTGAGTTAGCTTCCCCCCAGTTCATACTGCATGTCTTCAATCAGCTTTCTTCATCTACTTCTTTTTGTCGAAGTTTCAGAATCAGCTTCCCCCCAAACCAGCATCCGTATTGTAAGCAGATTCTGAAACTGTGATGTAGCTTCATAGAAGAAGAAGTAGAAGTAGAAGTAGACGTAGAAGTAGAAGATGAGAATCAAAGGATTAGAAGAAGCAGAAGAAGCCAATCACATCAAACATAACTGCTTCTGTTTTGATGAATATCCGTTCAGGGAAACATGCAAGAAATCAGTAACATCTTCTCACGTATGCACATACTTCACACAACATTTCTTCCCCCTGATTAATGCAATCTATCGAATACTTCCTTTTCTTCCCCCTGATTGCATTCGATGACCATCAAAAAATCATAATCTGAGTACGCCCGAATATTCGATAGAACAACCATGTGTGAAGTAGAATAAAGTCGGTTAAGCATGAGAATCAACTGCCGATAAAGAACCTCTATTTGTCTCTTCTCTGACTAATTCAATTCCAACCTCGTATTCTGTCGGCTCTCTGTAATGACCACTGATGGAGAAAACTCAATATGACAAACTCGATACTGAAGTAACATCCCCCAAAGTTGTGACTTAAGCTTGTACTATCCGGAAGAATCTCTTGAAATATCCTCAACTACGTGAGTCACTGAGCACTACAACGTAACTCCTTAAAGTGATAGCTACTTTGTGGATAAAAGAGAGAAAGAATCACAAAAGTAACCAGATATTCAAGTCTTCATGACAATCCTTATATGCTCGAACAAGTCATCTTCGTTGCAGAGGTAGAAAGGCCAGAAGATGAAATAAGTACACTTCCCCGTGACATATTACTTCAATCCCGAATAAGTAATAAAGAATCAACCCCGTAGTCATTTCTTGCGATTAAATCCCGAGAATAGCCTTTTTAACGTTTTTCGTGAATCTTTGATAAGGATCGTTTTAAGCAATAAGTGATGTTTTTGTTTCTGAAAAATGATTATCTTTAAACCAATGTCAAAATGATATCAAATTTCGTCCTTTAACCGTAATAGTCCACAATTTCGGTTAGTCCAGCCCATAAAAACTCAGATCCAGCCCATCTCTTAAAATTTCGATAGACACTAATCCAGCCCAATCCATATTCAATGAATAAGAATTATAGTCCAATATGACATTGTACCCAATACGAACGCATGTGTACATTTTGATTCAAGGCCCAATGTGTTTCGGTTAGAGTCTAAAAAAATAAAAACACTCCAAGCCTAGGGTTTTCTCATTTCATAACCCTAACTCACTCAACCATAGTATATGTCGCCTCTTCTTTTCTCAACCATATCCACAAAAGTACTACACCCTTATCTCTCCATTAAATCATCCGCTTCCAACTTAACAAAACTTCTCAAATCTACATCTCCCAAACTTAAAAAACAATTGACCCACATCCTCTTTTTTAATACATACACGAGCTCTTTTCTATCAGTCAAACTCGTCATTCAAACACACAAGAAGACCACGGCTTCAAGATCCACTAAAGGGTCTCGGGTAGGTTTTGTTCCATTGTTTTGCGTTTTTGATCGAAACAAAAGAAAAGACTATAACATCATTGTTATATTTCTTTCTCTATTTTCGTATAGTGAAAGAGTTATGCTCAACAAAGATCGATGATGAATATTTCTCTCGTGTTCTTGGTCTTTTAAAAGATCACAACTTTAATGGAAAACACGAAGAAGAGAAGAAATCTGAGATCATGATTATTCTGTCCCATTTCGAGTCTGTTGTTGTTATAGATATGGGATTTGTGTTTGACAGTAAGGAGGATGGGAGTTAGAATAGTTTGGATTTGAGTGTGGTTGATGTTGATTGTTGTTGATAATTTGACTTCCGAGTTTGACCGTTGACCAAAAGTCAACGTCGAGTTTGCACTTTGACCAAAAGTCAAAACTCTATAAAAACAGTTACACTTCCGAGTTTTGACTTCCGATTTTAACTTCCGAGTTTGGTACAGATCCGAAAAGTAGCACTTAATTGTAACCCAAATATGATAAAACCGTAATCTGGCAATCCCGATTGCATAAAACACAACCGAGTTTGATAACAATTAAGCACTTATTAAGCAGATATAGACCAGATCTGAAGAATAAGCCAAATAAGAACAAAAACTGATTTAATTAACAAATTAAGCATAACAATAAGCTGCTGAACTGAATGAGCTAATCTGCTGAAAATCCACATCTGATTGAAATAAGCTAACTATAAGCCGAATCTGAACTGAATAAGCTGTACCGAATAAGCTGTTGAACGCACTAAATAAGCTCAAATAAGCTGATCAGAATAAGCTAAACATCACGAATCGCTCCTGCAGCTCTGATACCACTTGTGAGGTTTCTCGATTCACGATCTCGGGAGGTCGGGGATGATGGAAATATATAAAAGCCATTTTAGAGAGAGAAAGTAGTTATTATTGAATGATTAGTGAAAATTACAATTATGAGGTTCACCCCTCTAAGAAAGATTAGAGGGGGTATTTATAGTCTAAACACAAGCCATCTTTGGGCTAATTACACTTCTAGTCCTTGTGTTTAAGACTATTTAAAAACTAATGTAATTTTCATATAGACACCATATTTTTAATCCTAACAATCTCCTCCCAATATAGTGGCATATGAAATTACTTACAATGTATCTTACAAGTACAAATATAAATGCTTCAGCTTGAATCTCTCCATTATTTGCAGACGATACAATGTAATTTGTATAAACTGAGTTATCTTCCCCCCAGTTCATACTGCATGTCTTCACACAGCTTTCTTCATCTACTTTTTTTTGTCAAAGTTTTAGCTTCCCCTCAAACCAACATCCGTATTGTAAGCAGATTCTGAAACTCTGATGTAGCTTCATAGAAGAAGAAGTAGAAGTAGAATCAGAGAAGTAGAAGATGCATAAGAAGAAGCCAACCACATCAAAATGAACTGCTTCTATTCTGATGAATATCCGTTCAGGGGAACATGTAAGGAATCAACAACATCTTCTCACGTATGCACATACTTCACACACTAATCATCCAAAGGTTGAAAGCATACAATCCATCTCCATAAGATAGAAGCGGACTTGAAGATAAGAAAGAAAGAAATGAAGGTGAGATAAGTACACATTTCTTCCCCCTGATTAATGCAATCTATCGAATACTTCCTTTTCTTCCCCTTGATTGCATTTGATGACCATCGAAAAAAATCATAAACATGTGTACGCCCGAATATTCAATAGAACAACCATGTGTGAAGTAGAATAAATTCTGTTAAGCATGAGAATCAACTGCTGATTAAGAACCTCTATTTGTCTCTTCTCTGACTAATTTAATTTCAACCTCGCATTCTGTCGGCTCTCTGTAATGACCACTGATGGAGTAAACTCAATATGACAAACTCGATACTGAAGTAACATCCTCCAAAGTTGTGACTTAAGCTTGTACTATCTAGAAGAATCTCTTGAAATATCCTCAACTACGTGAGTCACTGAGCACTACAACGTAACTCATTAAAGTGATAGCTACTTTGTGGGTAAAAGAGAGAAATAATCACAAAAGTAACCTGATATTTAAGTCTTCGTGACAATCCTTATATGCTCGAACAAGTCATCTTCGTTGCAGAGGTAAAAAGGCTCAAAGATGAAATAAGTACACTTCCCCGTGAAATACTACTTCAATCCCGAATAAGTAACAATGAATCAACCCCGTAGCCATTTCTTGCGATTAAATCCCGAGAATAGGCTTTTAAACGGTTTTCGTGAATCTTTTATCCGGATCGTTTTAAGCAATAAGTGATGTTTTTGTGTCCGAAAAATTAACAAAAATTCGGCTCTTTAGCATTTTAAGCCCACAAATTCAGTATGTATTATTATTCAGCCCAAGATATCAATGTTCAGATTAGCCAGCAACTAATTATGCAAACATGGCCCAAGTCAACTTTCGGTACTCATATATTCCAGCCCAATTAATAAAGACCCAAATTTTTAATCAAAATTCGTCCTTTATATTTAATAGTCCAAAAGTCGGTATCAGCCAACTCAATTTTATAACCAAGTCCACACCGGCCCATTCCATGTTTTAAGAATGTGATCTAGGGTTATAGAGTGCCAGTACCACACAACCCTAATCAGTCTTTCTTATTTTCTTCCACACATTCACATCCTCTTTTTTCATATCAAAACAACCTCAACAACTTCTGTAAACACTAAAACCAAATCACACAAAACACAAAGCCCTTCGTTCTTGTTCAGTTAACAGAAACCCACGAAGAACTCAAGTCTTTTTCATCTTCAAGATCTTTCAAAGGTCTCGGGTAGGTTGTTGTTCTTGTTACGCGTTTTTGTTCTTGTGAAACCGAATCAAAGAAAGAAGATAACACACTTGTTATATTCTTTACTTTTTGTTCGAATATCAAGAAGAGTGTTTCTTCTCACAAATCTATGATGAAGTTTCTTGTTCGTGTTTGATCTTGTTAAAGGCCACATCTTGTTTAACACGAAAGATAACTGAGATCTTGTTGCATATCTTTAAAATCGAGTCTTGTTGGTGGTGATGTGGATATGGGATTTGTGATTTTGAGTTGAGATGGAGGATGGGTGTAGGTTTATAAAGGATTTGATTATGGTTTGTGTGGATTGTCTAAGAGATGAGTACAGATCTGTTACTATTCGGTCATAACCGAGTTAGCTCACTGAGTTGACTCAGTTGTCGAGATTCATTCTCGATATCGAAATTCATTTTCGATATTTAGATTGATTCATCAGTAACTTTTGACAACATTTTTCAGTTATATTTCCGAATTTGAGTATAACTTTCGAGTTTGACCGTGACAGATTCTGTCGATATGAATTTGTAGCATGTAAGTACAGATCTGGTCTTTTTCTTCTTTGTAACTTCATTTTCATTGTCGATCTTAACCAAAAGCATTTTCGATATCAAGTTTGACGAGAAAAGTCAACGTCGAAATTTGAAGTTTAACCAGATCCGAAAATAACATCACTTCTGAAATTGCTCAATAATCAGTTAATGTCGATAATACATCTAACTAACCGAAATTGATCAAATCTTACGATAAAACCATAAGCAGCCAATCTCAAATTAGTCACACATATCGAAAAGGTACAATAAACTGATTAATAAGCTGAGATCTCAAATAAGTTGCTGCAATGAATGAACCAGAACTGTATAGACTAAAAAAATCAAATCTGAATCGAATAAGCTGAATAAGCTGATCTGAATAGAATAGCCGAATCTGGACTGAATATGATCGAATAAGCCAAAATAAGCTGAACCGAATAAGCACCAAAACATCACGAATCGCTCTGCAGCTCTGATACCACTTGTGAGGTTTCTCGATTCACGATCTCGGGAGGTCGGGGATGATGAAAATAAATGAAATCCATTTTAGAGAGAGAAAGTAGTTATTGTTGAATGATTAGTGAAAATTACAATTATGAGGTTCACCCCTCTAAGGAAGATTGGAGAGGGTATTTATCATCTAAATGCAAGCCATCTTTGGGCTAATTACACTTCTAGTCCTTGTGTTTAAGACTATTTAAAAACTAATGTAATTTTCATATAGACACCATATTTTTAATCCTAACAGTTTTGGATTTTAGAAGTTTGTGAGTTGACTATGAATTGACAAAAGTACAACTGAATTTGGTTTTATGGTTATTAAAATAGTGCTAGCAACCAAAGCAAAACTGATATGTTCGTTAATTCCTTTTTTCTTTCCGGCTTAGGTTCCCGGTAAAAAAGTACGTAAACTTACCTAAAAGCACCAGTAACATAAGCTCAATGAGTAGAGCATGAGGTACAGCGGTGTCATGGCTAGAAGTCATAACCCAAAAAATGATGTTACATCAGCAAAAGTGTTATGGCAACACATTTTGGGGCTCTTTCGTTGGCACTACGAAATGTGATGCCGTGAGAGATTTTTATTTTATTTTATTTTTTATTTATATAAAATACGAAATACACAATTATACTACGTACTTAAATAAATTTCATTAAAATTAAAAACATTACATTCATAAAAAAAGACATTAAATAAAAATAAATACATAGTACGAAAAAAAACGTAAACATAAAAAGACATAACGTAAACTAGTTTTGTAGTTGATATAAAGACTGGATTCGTGCTTTTTGCGCGTTGATGATAGCCGCGTCAATCGAATCAATCTCTTCACTCGACATTTGTAGGACTTTCAAGTCCTCAGTTATCTTTGGAGAATCATATAACGCGACTCGAGAGTTCACCTCGCGGTCGACACGCTCTATTTTTGCCTTCTAGTCTAACTCGTATTGTTGTTGGAGCATTTCTTAAAACATTACCGGGTTTGAACCGGAAGAGGCGGTCGAGTTTGAAGATCGCTAACTTTTAGCAATTCTTCCAACCCCGGGTGGACGTGGCAACTCGTCGTCTCCAAAAAGCTCGGGCTTTTTATGCCCCTTGTACTCATATTCTCACATGTTGGTTTGAAGATAAGTGATTCAATCTTTAATCATTTAAATATGTCTATATGTTTAATGATTAATTGCTTGTATTTACTTCTTTTTAACATGGTAGGCTAAATTTATATATGTTTGCTTATGATTGCATGAAACTTAGTGGTGAACTCTAATTGTTGCTTCTTGTTAGTGGTGTGCACGTTAAGCATTAGTAAACTAGCAATAAGACATTACATTAGCCTAGACGTTTAGTGAAACGTGGTTAGAACTAAATGAAACCCTCACGTTTGGGAAGATAGCTAATTAAATATTTAATGCGCATGGTTTAACTATTGGGTGGGAAAACGTTATCCGAAGCCTAAACCAAATCCAAATCCAAATTTAACCCCACTTATAAACTAAGCAAACCCTTGATCTTTACCTCTTAACGAAATCCACTATTAAAGTTGTAGAGGGTGTTTGGTTTGCTTGTATGGAAATATGAAGGAAATGAATATTAGTATCTTTTGTCCCTTATTCTACAAATGTGATTGTAATAGACATGAAGTATCAATAACATGGCTGAAAAACTCTTCATATTTTCTCGAGTAATGTTATTTAGATTTAAAGATATGCCTAAATACATGCTTAATGCATAAATCTATAAAACATAATCATATTTTCCCTCCCTTCCAAACAAGTGTTTATAAATATAAAAATACTCAATTTTGGGTGGAAACGACGTTGTTTCGATTCGGTCCAAAAACGGCAGAAAAAAATGGCCTAATATAATATTTTTTAAAACGTACTCTCAACTATGCGATAAGTTACGAAAACTACTTTCAACTTTTACCTATTTATGACTTTTTTACATAAAAAACTTTATTTATCAAATATGTAACACGTATCTACCGGTTCATTCTGAAAAAAATACGATCAAAAGATCTTGGCATTGCGAAGAAAACGAGCCTAATATTGTAATCCTTATGACATACGTACGAATTTATAAAAAATGTTGAAGTTTAATATATATTGTTGAAAAAAAACTTTCAAAACATACCTCTGAACCATAGTTTTAAAAAACGCGCCTTGAGGCGCGCCTAGGCTCTAAGGCTCTAAGGCTCAAGCTTTAGGGATTTTTTCAGATCGAGGCTCCGCACATGCACAAGGCTCACAAAAAGTGTAGAGCCTTGGGATTTAGAGCCTTGGGCCTAGGCGCGCCTAGGAAAGGTGGCGGATCTTGAAACTTTCTTTTCGAATTTAACATTCATCGCCCTCATATGTTAATAATAGATTACCTAGAAACTAAATAAATCAATTAATTTGAGTGTCTGGTCGTTCAATTCAAGTGTCTTCACATACAGACCCTTCCCTCTATTTTACGCATGAGATAACGTAATCTCGTCATGCCATGAATATGATACATTGCTTGATATTTTTTATTTAACTATTAAATTTTTTTAGATACATTAATTATTTAGTGTTATTTAAGTCATCATTAATCTATATATTTTTGCCTAAACTATTATAATTTATTTCAATTTAATGCGACTCATATTCATAAAGCCCGCGCCTTGTTCTGCGCCTCGCCTCAAGGCTCCATAAACCCATTGTGCCTTAGTGTGCCTTGAGCCTTTCAAAACACTGCTCTGAACTACCTAATCACATCAAAATAAATCTAGGGGTCAAAGTCGTACAATTTTATAAAAGTTTGAATTTTATAAATAACCCTAAACTTTTTGCTATGTACGACACTCGGGTCAACCGATTTACCGAACATGTTAGAAATATTTGAAACAAAACATACGCTAAATAATCTAACAAAAACACGCCCGCCGCAACGGGCGGGGCGTAATTCCACTTGTTTTATTTTCAAATGTATGACAATAAGTACCACTAGGGGTGTTCATCGGTTCGGTTATCGGGTTGTTTGGTTTATTCGGTTCAGTTTGGTTAAATTTTTTTTGGTAAAACCGAAAACCGAAATGAAAATTGAATTTTAATTCGATTCGATTATTGAGTTGACCCGAATTACACCATTTATATATATATTTTAATTTAATTATATAGATTTTCTAGCGAACAAAATTTTTTCAAGCATAAAAGTGTTTTTCTTTATTAGGATAAAATTCTAATGGTCTATATTCTATAAAGTGGAACAAAAATTTTTGCCTCAGCATAAAAGTGTATTCTTTCTTTTTCTTTTCTTTATTTAGGATAAAATTTAGCTAATGGTCTATATATATATATGTCAGTACTATATAGTTCATATAAATATATATAGGGGAAGGGAGAATCAAGTGAGACAGAGAAAACCTAAAATAAAAGAATAAGAAGGAATTCGATTCTACATCTATTCTTCCTAAGCCAATAATGGACATTTGCTAAAAATGAGAGAGAATTTTACACGGGAGGATGCAAATCCTCTTGTCTTGTAAGGTGCATCACTGAAAGTGTGTGGTTGTGGTTTCATCTTATCAATTCTTCTCAATTTTAAACTATTCTTCTCATTTGATCCTCTACTCTATAATATAATATAATAAACATATATAAAAAACACATATATTTTTAAATTTCATTTCTCGGGTTTTTCTTATCGATTTCAGCACTGCCAAAGCACCAAATCCAATAACCAGACCAAATTCCATTTTTGTAGGTGCATCTGAAATGTGTGATTGTGGTTTCTTCTTATCATTCTCATTTTAACTATTATTCTCATTTGATCCTTACTCACTATTATATATATATATATATATATAAAAAACACATATATTTTTTAAATTCGGTTTTCGATTCAGATTGCCAAAACCAAATCCAAACCTAAAACTGAATTTTTAGTTCGGTTCAGTTATGACAAATTTGATTCGGTTATAATTTCGGTTCGGTTTAAATTTTCGATTATAACCAACCTGTGCACACCCCTAAGCAGTCGTGCGCAAACCGGTTAACCAGTTTCGATTCGGTTTCAGTCAACAGGTTCAGTTTTAGTCAACAAACCAGTCGAAACCGGTTTAGACCAAAACCGGTTTGGGTTGTAACGGTTCATTAACGGTTAAAGTTTGAACCGGTCCAACCGGTTTGGAACCTGTTCATTACCGGTTAACCTATAAAACCGGTTTTGGACCGGTTTGTGTTTTTTTTATTTTTGGTGGTTTTATACGCAATAAACTGAATAAACTTCAACTTTTATTTAATAGAAAACTTAATATATCGGAAACGAAATACATCGGAAAGGAAATACAACATAAGACATCGGAATTGAAATTGAAACTACAACATAATAATCGACAATTAGTAATCATCACCATTGTTCGTCATATCATAATCAACCTCTTCTCCCCCCGAACCGGACATAGTGCCTTCGCTGCTAGCAACATCTAGTGCAATTTCTTCTTCGGATAGTGGAATGGCTTCATTTTGTTGCACCTCGGCATCCAAGATCTCTTCTTCAAAGTCTACCGAGTTTTCAAGACTAGATTTGTCTTGTTTACGCTCTTGAGCGTCCAAGTGATCTTTTAAACACATACACATCTCTAAAGATGCCGGAGTGAGTCTTGTTCTTCGGATTGACAACACCCTCCCTCTTGTTGAAAATGCGGATTCAGAAGCTACCGAAGTAGCTTGTATACTTATTTTATCCATGGCCATGCGGGATAGAACGGGAAATATTGATTCCTTTGCTTTCCAAAAACCCAAGAGATCAAAAGCTGCAAACTCATTGTTTTCAAGATGTGTGACAAAATCCGAATGGACGTACCGCTCATATTCAGAGGACAATGAAGGATCACTCCTTGCCTTTTTGTTTGTATGTTTTTTCAACCGGTATAGCAACCGACTCATTTGATTCCCGCCACTCGCAATCGATGAAGAAGCCCCACTACTTGATTAATTTATTGTTAGGTTACCATATTTTGCATAATAAATATTATACAAACCTTCCAAAGAGTCGGTGAACCATTTTTTGCCTTACTTGCATGACCATCATCAAAAAACTCCAAATTCGTACTTATCGACTCGATGAGTAACTCTACCCCGTGTACATTAAAACATGGATTTAAAGCAGCCGCACAAGTAATTATCGGTGGCATTTTTTGAAAATACTTTTTAAGTTTTTGCTTCATTGGTTTAACCATACTTGTAAATATACCCCCCTCAAGTTCATATTCGCTTAATTTGTTACTCATGAAGAAAATCTGTTGAAGTACCAATGAAGATGTTGAACCCCCGATAAATTTTTCGTGGCATTGTTAAACACTTCAAGTAATTGGGTTAAACTTTCAATAGTAACCTAATTCTCAGCCGGAAAATGATTACACTTACCCTTACTGGCCAAAAGGTCATGAAAATACATCAAAGTAGATCTTTGTTTTAAACCACATTGGAACATATGATAAGTGGAGTTCCATCTTGTCTAAACATCCCAATTAGGTGATAAACAAGGTTTCCTCACTTCTACACAGATTTTAATATTTAAATATATCTTTTAACATTATTTTAAAAGACTCTTTGATTGCATTAATCGCGGGCACCACTAAACCTTCTTGCATAACCAAGTTAATAATGTGTGCAACACAACGACTATGATAAAACCTACCATCCATTGGTGGTTCGTATTTTAATCTTAGTTTACCAGTTGCTGATGTGTTGTTGCTAGCATTATCCAATGTAATTGACATAATTTTATCTTCCAAGTTAAAATTGACAAACACTTTTCTCAGCATTCTAGCTAAAGCACCACCCGTGTGGGGAACCGGAAAGTCTTCGAATGCAATGACCCGCTTCATCATTTGCCAAGTACCGGGTTCAATCCAATGTGCGATAAAACATATGTAAGAACCGGGCAGCCCATGAGGAGAGGACCAAACATCCGTTGTTAGGTTGACATTAGTATTTAAGTTAAGAAAATCATCAATTATTGCTTGTTTAGCCGCTACCCATAATTTTATTGCATCACGTTTGAGAGTAGTGCAACTTACATGATTGTATTTTGGTTGCAGATGGTTCTGAAACACCCTCGTTTTGTTGCTCATCGTCAAAGTGTTTAAATGGTACCTCGTTGAATCACCAAACCCGCGAAATTATTCACGAAGAACATTCGTATTGTACACAAAAAAGACTCCCATCTTGATACATATACGATTGCCCATACTTCCGTAACCGCTTAATCCTAACAATGCGGATGCGAGATATGATTCTTCAACGTCGAGTTGGAATTTTGCGAAAAGAAATGAAAGCAATGCTTACATTGAGCTCTAGTCGTGTTGTCCGACATTTGGCAAATGTTGTAGTCTTTCCAAATCTAGGGGTTTCGGCTAGTTGGTATGATTTTAACAATAGTTGGTGCACTTTGAAGAACCACCACCGGTGTTAAGTTTGAACTAGATTAGTGCCAATATACTTATTGAAAGACATTTGATTTCCTTTGAGATTTTTTTTGCTTTGGATTGTAAGTTGTAAGTTTTGATTAACCCTAACAGCAACCCCTCCAATATATAACAACAACGGGTCAAAATAACAACATACACCCAAAAAGTTTTAGAAAAAAACGCTCCTTCACGGGTCCCCCCATGTTCTAAAAGCAATATTCGAATTTTGAAAAAAAAACCACCGGAACCGGTTAACCGAAACCGGTTAAGGGAACGATTTCGATAAACGGTCCACGAACCGGCTCCACCATGGAAACCCTAACGTCCCAAACCTAAACCGGTCTAAACGGAAAAATCATACTTCGTTTAGGATACATTTTCCAATGAAATCTAAGTCTACTTGAGGACAAGTAGATTCATGTGGGGGGATTTTTGATGACATCAGTAACGAACATTTATACCATCATTTATCCCGATTACGTTACCACACTTTTAAATAACAATTGCCAAAACTTTTACTTAATTTGCTTAAAATGTTAATTGCAGTAATAAAGGAGTGATTGTGAAGACATGCTAAAAGGCGCATATTTTGGAGCTAAAATGATAATATTTGAAGATTGCTTAATTCTGCCCAATATGCCTTATTCACAAAAAGAGATACGGCGTATCAGCGCCAACTCTTCACAAGAAAATGCGTACAAACAATTCCCAATATGGCGTATCACTCTTCTACCATACGTCATATCCAGCTAGATAAACATTCAAAGATACGAAGATAATTATATTTTGGGAATGAATATTTGATTGATTATAAACTTAGTGCGCACTCCAAGGAAAACACCCCAATACGCCGTATTGGCCTAGCCTAATACGGCCTATCCAGTCTTTTCAATACACTAATAAATAGAAGGACTCAAAAAAGAGGAGTTTTCAGTGTGCAAAATCATATTCTTCATACCATACACATAAAAGACGATTTTCTGAAGAAAAGAAGAGCAACCAAAGGTCAAGCATCGATCACGATTCCATAGAAGACACCGTGTAATTCCTATACTCTTGTAATCATTTAATTTTTGGTATCGTTCGGTAAAACGTTTAGTTTACCTTGGTTATTTGATCACGCTTGTATAATTACAATGGTTATGGGCTAATACCCTAGGGTATTAGCCATCTTAATGAAGATTTAATGTTTGGTTTGTTTTAAAATCGATTTCTTAATTTATCATTGAAAGTTTAATTATGTTTATCACATGATACTTGTCTATGTGTTTGAATATGCGACCTATCATTCAACTGGGTCTAGTTACGCCTAACAAGTGAACTAGATATTGGGATAACTCTCTATATCATGTTTTATATTAATGGACTAATGGGATCACGAATAATTTTCTATCTTTGTCTTTAAATTATGAGCTTAGTTGGACCGGCAGGTGACCCGTAATGTTTCAACAAGTATGTTCTTAATTAATTGATAAAGATTTGAACAGTGAACTACCAGTATATAAAATGCCGTTAAACAGTAAGTGGATAAAGTCCCGATGGGCTATGGTTTAACAAGATCACCATTACTTTAATCCCTAGATAGATTATAATTAAACTAAAAGGATGCTTCACGCGGATACGTTAATTGTGATAGGATTCAACGTGTCTAGGTCTTAGGATGATGTCCTGCCTAAGTCTTAAGAATGATATGCCGCTTCTAGATAAGAAATCATTGTACTAAATAAACAAACCGGCGTTTAATAGGATTTAATATGGCTAATATGGTTTTCTATCATTTGGTTTGTACCGCTCTTTTATTTTGTGATTATTTTCTTGCATGTTTATTGTGTTTAGAATTGATTATTGTCACCATAAAACTTGTGCCAGTCTCTCAGGCTGAAAACCCCTCATTATTATTAGAAACGTATATAGCATAGGTTTAACAAGTAATTAGAATTAACTTAATTAGAGTAATTAAAATACTGATAGAATATAAGGTTAACGACCTCACTCTTAGTGTTCGACGCCCTACTTACCACGAAACTCCACCCGATCGGGTACACTGCCCGTTAAAGTGTTTTTTTAGGATAAGTCGGCTAAATATAAATTTAAAACTTGGTAATCAATAAATTGACCCTGCACGACAGCACATCAACTTTTTGGCGCTGCTGCCGGGGAGTAAAAAGGTTTAACCTTTAACTTTATTAGTATTTCTAACCATTAACTTAGAATAATTTAATTTTGTTTGTATTTAATTTAATTGTGTGTTTAAATTCATGCATTAATTAATTTCTAAGTATCCTGTTCTGATAGATCAACTGATACGTCGTATCCGCCAGTTGGATACGACGTATCGACCTTTTTACTCAGAACAACGTATTGATCTCCGAAGTCTAAACAGCGTATTTGTTCTTCCAAACAATACGGCGTATTCTGCATAATCAATATGGCGTACTGACCTTCAGCAGACCCATACGGCATATTCAAATTAATTGAATACGGCGTATTGATCATCTGATACAGTAGCAGAACTATATTTGATTTCCGTGTTTAATTTGCTGTATTCTTTTCGAAGAGCCTATCCTACTGATTTATTATCCTATGTTTCAGGTGATGCATGACAAGGAGTTCCACTAAGGAACTAATTACACCTTTTGAAAACCTGAAAAAAGTATTTCGCTAAAAAAGGAGGCTTTTCAAGACACCTAGTCTTGTGGAGTTGAGTTTACCAGAGCTCGATTTATTTTCTGACATCGAAGAACATTCAGAGGAAGAAACTATAGAAATTATGATGGAAACAATGGAGCAATACATGAGCAAGACCCATAGAAACTATGGGTCAGGAGTGGTTAGGCCCAAGATTAATGACAAAACTCACTTTGAATTAAAAGGGCAATATCTCAAGGAACTTCACGAAAATACTTTCAGCGATTCATAACATGAAGACACAAACGAACACATCAAAAAAGTCCTTGAGATCATTGACTTATTTCATATTTCCTAAGTGACTCAAGATCAAGTAATGCTTCGAGTTTTTCCCATGTCCTTAACTGGAGCTACAAGTCGTTGGCTCAGGAACGAACCATCAGGTTCGATTACAAACTGGGAAACCCTTAAAACAAAGTTTCTGAACAAGTATTGCCCACCTGCTCGTACTGCAAAGAAAATTGAGGAGATTAACAACTTTCAGCAAGAACCGGACGAAAGCCTTTTCCGAGCTTGGGAAAGATTTAAAGAACTCTTGATGAAATGTCCCCAACATTATTTGACTGATATGCAGGAAGTGATCTTGTTTTATAATGGGCTCGATGTTCCCACTAGACAGATCCTTGACTCTAAAGGTGTCGTTCCCACTAAAACTACTGCTGATGCAAAAATAGCCATCCAAGAAATGGCCGAATACTCTTAGAAATGGCATAACGAAACATCCTCAAAAGCCAGAAGTACTAAAACTTCTGACGGATTAAGTGCTATATAAGCCTAGCTCAACAACCTCAGGAGAGAAATTAAGAAAGTCAATGAGAAAGTATACGCTGCTCAGGTCGGATGCAAACTATGCAATGGACCACACTACACAAAGGATTGTCCTCTCAAGGAAGAAGAGAAGACTCTTGAAGATGCTTACTACACACAGTTCGGAGCACCCTATCAACCTGGAGGACAGTATAGAGCAGCAGGGCTATGATTCTACCAACGCACCAACGGAAGTTCTTTGTACCCTGATCGAAGACAAACATTAGAAGAATCACTGACCAAATTCATGGATGAGTCAGCAAAGAGACACGAAGAAAACTCGAACATAATCAAGGAGATTCGAGCTTCTACCGATGCAACTATAAGAAATCAAGGAGCATCGATTAAGACCTTGGAAATTCAAATTGGTCAAATAAGCAGTCTTACAAGAAAGGGGAATCAGAGGTCTGCCCGACTCAACAAAACCAAACCCAAAGGACCATGTAAAATCAATCTCAACTGTTAAAACTGATTCATCTGAGATACGCCGTATGGGATGTAGTCCATACACCGTATCAGGCTCACAACAAAGAAGCATATTTTCTGAAATAGTTCCCTTCCCAAGGCGACTACAAAACTATTGTTGTGATGATTGGATAGAGGCACAAGATGTAAAGATTATGGAAGCTTATGATCACACCTTGCCTCAGAAAGAAAAATACCCATGGAGCCTTACTTTACCCTGTTTTATTCATAATGTTTGTTTTGATAAAGCTCTTGTTGACCTTGGAGCAAGTGTGAGTGTTATGCCATTTTTTACCTACACCAACCTTGGTCTAGGAATTTTATCTCACACTAGATTGACCATTGAGCTGGCTGACAGAACAATAAAACAGCCAAGGGGTATTGCTGAAAACGTGCTAGTGAGGATTGGTAAATTTATTTTCCCCATATACTTTATCATCTTGGATATACCCGAGGATGATGATTTCCCTTTGATCCTCGGTCGACCATTTTTGTCTACTGCCCATTCCAAGATTGATGTTTACAAAAGAAAAATTAATCTAAGGGTTGGGGAAGAAAAATTTGTTTTCAAAAGTATTAAGCCCGCCACTAGCATAATCAGGAGGGTCTTTATGTTGAAAGATCTTGATTCAAAAACAAAACTTATAGAAGAGGATAATGAGTCATTTGACCCACTTTATGGTAACTACATTGAATTAAATGATTTGGACACACCTCTAGAACCCGAGACGAATCAAGATGTTAATTTTGAGCCAACTTTTGTCAATGAACCTGATCATTTTAAAACCAATTCTGAATGTTGTTATAAAATGAAATTTTCTTTCACTATTGGGTATAAAAATGTTAATACTGACTACCTCCCTTCCTGTCCATTAATTTAATAACCAAAAGCTTTTATTATTCCATAATTAAGGACAAGGACGATCATGAAGGGAAGAGTCCAGCCGAAACTCTGATAGATATACCTGTTTTCGTAGGAAAATTTTCTATTCTTACAGGTTTTATCATCATTGATGATGAAGATGTAACAAGAGACGTTGCGCTCGGCATGCCATTTTTCATGAAATACGTGTCATGCCAAATGATTATGAAGAAATTCTGTTACACCCCGTAAATTTCATGTCAATATTTTAAACTTTTTCGGTCATTATTCTTGACTTTTATACGTTACGTTTGAATCTGGCGGTTTACCGGGAAGTTAACCCGCGTAAATCTGAAAAACGTCACCGGACGCGTTCTGACTTCGGATTTTGATTAGTTTAGATATTATATGAGTTATTTTATCTTTTCTAAGTGTTTTATAGTTTACGATCACTCCCAATACTTATTTTTAAGTTTTAACGTCAAATTTGCGTTTTTCGCGTTTTTGACCTAACGGAACCCCATAAACCCGAAATCTTTTCGTGTAAACTTTAGTTACCGTACACCTCGTGTTCATAAGATAAAATTTTCGTTCATACCCCCCTATGAATTTCGGATGCCTAGGTCCCAAACAAAACAACCATGAGTCCTAAATAAATACAAGAGCATCTTTTGGAAAAACAACAACACATTCATGCATAAGAAGTGAAAGTAACATGTTTGTTTTAACCTTCACTACAAGCCAGTTTCCTTACATATCACATGCAAGCTTGGACCATTTGACCACTAGTGAATTTTACTTAAACTTAGAGCCAAAGAAAATAGTTTTGGTCCCCTCCCCCTTTGTCCCTAGTTTGGCCGAACCACATGAACCATGGGTTCATGGTTTTAATTCTTTGTTAGTCTCCCACCAAGCTATGGTTCAATATTTGTCTAAACCCTAAGTCTTTTTGGCACTATATAAACATCCTTAACTTATTCTAGATCATTTCATTCACACACACTAGCTCAACAAAAACTTCTTTTCTCTCTTGTCTCCTCCTAGTCCATGAAACACACACAAACACACACACAATCCATACTTTTGATTTCTACCCGGATTCACACATCCTAAACTTCATTTTATCAGGATCCAAGGTTATTTCAAGAAGGTTTTCATTTGATCTCAAGGTTATTTAAAGGGTTTACATCTAGATTTACAAATTAGAGTTTGGTTATTATTTGGGGTTTTTCAAGATCCAAGTCTTCCATCTTCATTCTTGTGTTTTCTTAAGCTTGTTCTTCACATTTGTAAGCTTATCTTGAAACTTATACTTTCATTCTACATATGTTTATGTTCTTGCATAGATCTATGATTTCTATGGTGTTTGTGTTGATATTTCTAAAAGAAATGAAATAAATCTTATCAACTTTTATAAAAATGGAAGTAATATGTTTATGACCTTATGGTTTTGGTAAGGCGAGTTGAAAAGTGAGTTGCAATAATAGAAATGAAGTGATTAGGATATCTTTAGGTGTGGTTTGGTTGTGGATTAGTTGTGAATGGATATTAGGCTAGATTAGACACTATTGTGAAGTTTCGTGTGATTTTTGAAAGCGTTTGTGAAATACATGGTTGCTGATCCAAAATTATTTTGAGGTTTTGGTCGACTTAGGAATGTTTTCATTAGATGTAAAAGTAGTTTTTGGAGAGATCGTTTCGAGTAGATAGATTTTCATATATGTATACTAAAATCGGACTTAAAACGACCAAGTTATAGCCAAATAAAACTTGAAACATTTTTGGGCAAAATACATTACATAGGTGCTGATGTGAATAGTAAAATGAGCTTTTAGACGTTTACAAGATATTTTGAGCCTTTAAAACACCAGTGAAACATATAGTATCGTATATATATATATATATATTGATTAGTATCATTTAAAGATGTCATTTATATATTATAGGAAAAGCGCTAAGGTTACTAAAAATAGTAAGTTTTAGTAAATTTTAGCAAGATAGACATGGAAGTTAAACGTTTAGGATTATCTAGTGCGTTTAAGAAAATATGGATTTAGCAAATATAAGGGACGGTATTAACGTCCCGAAACTAAAAACTTTCCTAAAATAGAAACTTACTAAAAATAATATTTTTTGGTTAAATGCCGAAACTTAACGAAAAACTCTATAATTTTGTTTAGTCGCATTTTGTTAACTAAGTCAAAGCACAAACACTCATGGATGACTTTTTCTCTCATAAACGATTCGTCCAAGTCTCGTATAATTTCTGTCTTTCTAAGACGCGTCATTGATTTAGGTCTCAAGTAGGACCTCTGGGCATTATATTTCTTTTTTGATATTTATCTCACCATTTGCTAAAGGTGAGTTCATAGCCCCACGTTTTACTATTTTTACTTTACTATTTTTGGGTGAGAAACATTGCTTGTTTTTAAACTTTGGACACAGTTACTTTACGTTGCCTTTTCCTGATTACGTGTTGCCTAAGTTGCGAATAGACCACTAATGCCCGAACTATCATGAACCGTTAATTTCTTGACCGGAGGACCGGTCGAGTGAGCGTGAATGTTGTAAATAGATCTATTGGGACTAATTATCCCTATCAGGGCAAGTAACGCTTACTAGATTCGGGAGACACAAACAAACGGATATATGCCATGTTGGATTTCAATAGGTTATCTTGGTCAGATACCTTTAGGGCAATTAATATCTTGTTTGGCATATAATATGCTGCATCGAATTGAGCCTCAGTGTCATGAGCTTAGCGCAACAGTAAATATTTTTTATGTGAAGTTTATCTGTTATAACTGTCACGTGCGTACTGTGAACTTGTGGTCCACTCTTATTACTAAATTCAAACCTATGAATTCACCAACTTTATGTTGACATTTTAGCATGTTTTTCTTAGGTGCTTAGCTGTGGATGTCTTTGCTTGCTTTATGGTGTTGCCTTTCATTGGACCGATTTTCAAGAATTATTATTATCCATGTTAACATCGTTGTCAAACTTTAAAACTTTTAATCGCTTTGGTATATTATCTATGAACCTATGTAAAACTTTAACTATTTTTGTTTAATGCAACGATATTGGATTTTTAAACGTACCCTTAGAGGTCGTTCTTTGTATCTTATGTGATGAATATTATGACGTCACGCCCCCGGACACATGTTTCTGTTTAGGCCCCGTTTGGGGGGTGTGACAGATTGGTATCCAGAGCCAAGGTTATAGAGAACCAGGTAGTATATTTAGGTCTGGTCTATAACCAGTATGTGATCCTACGTGTTTACTTGCTTATGTATATAATTACTATCGATAAGTATACGGGTATTAATTATAATACACTTCTATCATTATATTACGTAAAATTTTGCCATGACTATACCTTACATCTATATTTTTTTCCTGCATTACACGCATTGGCATGGGTTCATATAAACAGGATTTATATAAAATTTTGCTTGTGCAGATTATGGCAGCTCCGGTTATTTCTCTTTCTTCGGACGTATCAGTCGAGAGTGTGGGATCCTCTTTTCCGCGAGTTATCCTTATCGGTTCTATTTCTGTTGAGGTTCCGGTTGCACCGGAGGTGGGGGCAGATGCAGTTGCCTCACCTGCCGGGGTGCTCGAGCTTGATACTCGTTCATCGTTAGAGGCTGATCCATTAGAGAGTTCACCACCTCCCGTATCTGTAGCACCTATGGTTTTACCTTTTCTGTGTTTAGACGATTTAGAGTCAGATACTGAGATACCCGAGAGGCATGTATCACCTACACCTCATGATGCTATGCTTACTAGATGGAGGAGTAGAGTTGCATCACGATCATCATCACCTACTACTTCTACTCTAAAGATCCATACTGCTCCACTGCACCTGTTGTTGCCCCACCCAGGATTCGTTGACGATAAGCTATTCTTATCCGACCCGGGGAGGACATTCCCATTGGTCGACTTTACCGTACTCATCCTGGTGGGCCATGTAGGGCATTGACCGCGGGGAAGTCGGTTAGACCTTTACCTTCTCATCGTTTAGCATTGAGGTAAACATCACATCACTTGGATCATTTTACTTCCGGATCATCATCGGGTAATTCATCTTCAGATCATTCATCATCTGAGCATTCTATTTCGGGTCATTCCTTATCCGGGCATGCATCACCAGACACCACCGTTGCTGATTTATCTACACCACTGAGATTTGTTTATCCACCGCTTGCTAGGACTCCACGGTGTAGCGAGGCCTATCTCCGTTGGAGGTCTACCCCATTATCTACCATGTATCCACCGCAAATCCGAGTCGTCACTGGGATTTCTCTTTTCAAGTCATCTGCTGGACCATCTCGCAGAGATGCAGGTCCCCTGCTGCCTATACCCCGTGACTTCATCTATCCATGCTACGAGAGCTTTAGTTCCTTCTCGTGCTGATCTCCTCCCACCTCGCAAGAGGTTTAGGGATTCTATTTCACCAGAGGATAGTGTTTAGGATGCAAGATCTAGCAATTTTCTTTATTAATTTATGGTAAGGATTTGCATATTTTTACCATATTTTCAATAAATCAATAATAAGAAAAATAATCGCAGCATAATAATAAAAATCAAATCTAGGAGTGTAACAAGGCGTAAAATTCAATTTTTAAGCGTGTAACCCTAGATGCCAAAACGAGTTGACTCGTGATGCCACTGTTAGGATTTATTAATCTAGCTAACCAATTTAGCCACGAGTGCGCAGCGGATGGATCTAGTTATGGCAAGTAGGTTAACACATATTAAATAAGGAAAGCGCACCTTTTGCAATTATTCTTGAATACAATAAGCGTCTAAAACAAACGCCTCTACGGTTACTCACACAATCACGTCAACCAAGTATGTTAGATTGCTAGTCTAATCTTCACGAACAAGAACCAAGTGTAATACCAAAACCAAATGCACGCCTTGCGTTCCTTTTTGAAGTCGAACCAAACAAACCCTACTTAAAAGGTTTAAACCCTAATTAGTCACCTTTGAGGAATCATCAAACAACCACTATGCGTATCTTTATGGGAGGCGGTTTAGGTGAGAAAACTGAAAAACCCTAAAGGGTTTAGGGTTCGGTTTATGGGTTTTTTGGGAAGAGGGAAGCACCGAATTATTTAGTGTTTTTGGGAGAAGATAGAATGAAGAATGAGGGATATGGGGTGTGTTTATATAGACACCACAATAACCCTAATTCTTGTAGGAAAAGATTAGTATAATTTCTATAATTAAAACAAATCTTTCTCCCTCCTTTTTCTCACCCCATAGGCCGGCCACAAACACCCCTTCTAGAACCTTGGGGAGTTTCGGCCAAACAAGCCACTCCTTGAGGTTCGGGTTTTGTCTGGTTTAGTCCCTCGGTTCTATATTTAGAATGTACATTAAATTAATTAAACACGTAACTAATTTAACGACTATTTAAATATATTTCGTGAAGTAAACATACTCTTAGTGTATTAACGTGTGTGCCCCTAATAGGCTCACGTATTTCTAACGTATAACTTGCAGAACCGACTACCAAATTCTAACAGCTCCCACTTGGGAGGCGGAGTAGCAGGCTTGCAGATATACTGATAATTGGCAACGCCTAGAAAACACACACAATTACCTTTAGATTAGAAATACTTGAGATAATAGTTTCAAGAACAATCTCAGCTTATTAATGGTTATTTATTACTTGCTTTTATCATCCCTTTGTTCAGATACCGTTAAACCATGGATATGGATCCTAACTCATTCCATATAGTTTAACCATTTAGATTCTCGTTATAGAAGTTAATTCAGATATACCAAATGTAATTAAGAATCATCTTAAAATTACCCTTTGGGTGCGGCCATACAATTATATGATTAATTCTAGAGAGGCGCTATGGTATCATTCTGCACATAATTCTAGAGAGGCGCCATGGTATCATTCTACAAGTGTTGTGGATGCTGCTTCACATTCACTCCGAAAAATAGCTTTTATAACTATCATATCACAGGACAACGTTTGGCTATAATCACGAAGTGATATCCACACATACAGAACTTGTTTGTATCTCAAGTCTAAGGATGACTTATTAAACCATTTTCGACATTTTACTCATGACAAGGATCCAAAAGTAAATGTTCGAAAGTTGGGGTATCCAATATGCAACCCTTGTGAATACATATGAGTTTGGCGGGAACAATCCGTATATTCAAAGAATATTACCTACACTCACATTTGCCTTACATAACAATATTCCCATATTGTTAACCAACAATGGACATATTTAGAATGATAAAATCATTCAAGGATTAAACATGCAAATATAGGATAACAATTATTATATGAATGAATAACAAATACCAAGTAATTTTATTCATCAGAAAATAAAAATTGTTTTACAATCCTAATTATCCAAATACTAGTACTAAAACAGATATGCATGAAACTAATTAGTAACTTGAAGTTCAATATTCTCAACTCTTTCTTTACAAGACAGCTAAATAGTTATCTGAATAAACTTTTCGAATACTTGTTTCAAATTCACAAATTTGTGAAGGATTTGAATGATATGATGAGTGTCGTATGTTTTATTTGCATACTATTGCAAGTATCATAGTATGAAAATGTGACAGTAACTTTAATGAGGTATTTAAAGTCAACAACATACCTATCTCAGACAGTCATCTTCACAGTTTCTTAAAATGTAAAGTATTCTTATTCTTTAATGTGTAATGCAACAATGCTCTTAGCTAAGCATATCTAGTTAGTAGATTTATCATAAAATATAAAATCCTACTTTAACTAGGATTGAGTATTCTATAGCATCATGTGTACACAAACAACATTATGCCTTATATAATTCGTAAACATTTGTTTTAACAATCATCTAAATCACTCTCAATTAGATACTGTTGTTGTTAGCTCATCTTGCTCTTGTGCAAAAGTAACAACCAGTTTCATACACAATATAAGATATACGTGATGAATCCTTTGTTAAAAAACAAAAGGTTTTCATCCATGTATTAAATTATCTCAAGTGAAATATATCATTTAAGACTTGCTTCAATGATGTATTGCATTGTGTTGGACTTAATTTCCGCATATGTTTACTTCATTAAACATTTATTCCAAGGTCGCTTGTTTTATTTCCTAAATTCCCAAGTGAAGTTTCATTCCAATCTAAGAATTAATATCGAGCTTTGATGGAATGATGCTTTCAATATGTTACACAACATATGATTTTTTAAGGAAAAACATAGTGCTCCCACTTGATGTCAGGTGTACTCAGGAGTTATCTTAATTTAATTAGAATTTATATTGTAATTAAACTTAAGATCTCAGCTCCTAGATACATGATCTAATCCACACTTGGATTCTTTTATTCTGTATACTTTATAAAGATTATTTTAAACTCATAACCCCTTTTGATTACACACTGTCCTCGCAAAAGGTAATCATAAAGAAAAGAGTTATAAAACTTAATTGTCATATTACAAATATAGACTCAAAACCCTTTTGATTACACATCGTCCTCGCAAGGTAATCATTAAGGAAATAGTTATGATCCTTAATTTGTCATATAGTAGATTTAAGAAAACCTGTATGACAATTAGTTATCTTTATATAATTAATGCGTGTAAAAAAGAAAAATTTAATCATAGTCAATTGCTTGAGTAAGATTAAAAACTCTTGTCATCAGTCAAGCATTAATATGTATACAATCTTTTCCTTATGATCCTTTCTTCAAAAGAAACTCATTCTCACCTTTCAGTTTAACTGTTTGGTAAAAGATCAATCAAAGCTCAAAACTTTTATTGCCTTTTAAGGACTGCATCTTGTCATTCATAGTTCTAAGATATTTATCAAATTCACGATGTGATAATTCAACTTATTAGTTAGCAGGCTTATTATGACCCTCTAACTAATATTCTTCAGCATTGATATTAAAATATCAATCAAGTGATGAGGCATCCATGCGGATTTATGAATGAGAGTTACATTATACTTTGGTTCGACATTTTCATGTTTAACCTTAGTATGACATTCACAAGTGGATTTAGAAGGTAATGTATTTTGTTCTTGAATCACTTCAAGATTTTTAGATGCTCCAACTTACTTTTGTAAGTAGAGAAAATTCTCTAAATACTAAGTATTTAAGCAACAATGAATTGTTCTTAATTAGGAAACACAAAACACATATTAAGTTCTCATATCTAGTTTGTTAATAATATGCTTCATAAGATTTTAACAAATTTCAGAACTTTAATCAAGACATAACAGGATTCATTCTAAGAACCCTAATTAGGGTTTGTAGCAAAACCCTAATTCTTGTATCACCCTTTAACCGAAAACCTTAGCAAAGGTTTGTGTTACGTCGAGCTAGGAGGAACACCAAAACTACAATCTTCAAGCTAGGAAGTATAGAAAAATCTAAAACCCAAAAGCTTTAGGATTCGATTGGTTTGAGTGGAAAAACCGAAAATCCCTAAAGGTTTCGGGGTTTCAGTTATGGGTTGTCTTGAATATCTTATAGGTTTAAACTATATTGAGTGTATCCACGACACACACAAATTTCTAACCTTGATAGATTTTGGAGGTAGAGCAATTAAAGCTATCATGAATCAAACAATATAAATATAGTTTGTTTCAACCTATTAGACATACCATAATAATGTGGTATTCTATAAGTAATGAAATTGTGAGACTTCATCAGACTTCCATAGATAACTTAATTCTCTTTGGATCAAATACTTGTCAATTGGGTTGAGCCTAATTGCATATTTAGTATTTTCGAACCAAGTGCATGTTATAGTGTATATTTCTTGACTAATACAAGAACCCTATGTTCACATGTTCACAAGAAGGCAGAACTGTTCAAGAATTATATGTTCATGTGTTTACAAGAAAACAGAACATGTTAAGTATACATTATAAGTCTTTGAATAATTCAAGGACCTCATGTTTATGTGTTAACAAAAAGACATAACAATTTTACTACATACTTTATGTTATAAGTCATTGATTAATTCAAGGACTTCCTACTTATGTCTTAACTAAAAAACATAATTTTAGTAACTAAAGTAGTTATGAACACAATCTCTTGAGTTCAATAGTAATTTCAAGTTAATTTCATACTTCAAAATTTTAATTATTATTATTTAATCCACAATTAGATTGACTAAAACATGTAGTCAAAATGTTGAAGTAGCTTTACATTATATCATGACATTTGAATGTAATAGTGCAACAAACATCTTGTATGTCTAAGTCTTAGTAGATTTATTAGCTTTCTTACCTTTCGGTTAAGAGAAACCAATAATATGTTGTTCCTTGCACACACTTTGAGATTTCTCCCACTTGTGTAAGATACAACATCATATTATGAAGACAAATACACAACATGTGCTTGATTGTATAAACAATATGATAATGCCATAGATATTATAAGTAGATTTAGAACCATAACATTTAACAAGGAATTATGGATTATTATTCTATATATAACTTTTCGGAAAGCGACATCGTAAAGGCAACTGGTTATCCATAAAATAAAATGCAATTTTCCTAAAACAATGGTCGTTTATATTCGGAAAGTAATGAATTATTTCAAAGCAGGTTTGAAATAATATGGGTGACTAAGAAGGAAATAAATCTTGTAGCTCCCACTGAA
>BQNB010073904.1:0-31966 GCA_026074375.1 Tanacetum coccineum
CTATCTTTGCGCAAGACTAACATCTCCGCGCAAGACTGACATCTCCGTGCAAGACTAACCCACTTGACTAGCTAAGTCCGTTAGGGTTTCACACTAGGCCATGTCATCCTCACAATGCACATGCCTTACCACAATTCACATCACATAGCAATAGCACAAAACAATCATATAGTTCGACACTTAAAAACACATATCACAGTTCATAATTCAAAAACAGGTTTGCATCATTTCCATCCCAAAATATAAGTAAAAAGTGGGACTGTAAAACTCAATGCGATGCAAAGCAAATCCAAACTCTTTAATTAACCTTGCAAATAATCTATACAAAACAATACACACACGTTACCATCGATTAGATCTCTCACCTAATTCGATGTAACAATCACAACGATGGATACTTTATACCCTATCTTGATTCAACTCATCTATATACTCTTCACAACTTGCTAACCTCAAATTACCTTATAAAACCTACATCTTAACTTTTTGCATTTTATCCTGTTTTTTTAGTCACAAGATGACTCTAAATAAAATACTAAAACACTTAATTAGGAGTTCTCCTTACATCTCATAGTTTCCTAATGAGTTGTGAGCTTTTATGATTTTTGGATAAAAATTATAGTGAGTGTAACCATTTTATAAAAATTCAACATCACAAAGTGTCCATAATATGACCTGATTCGACTTTTAAAAAGTTTAGCTTGAGCAGACCCATTTAAACACTTAGAAAAATTCTACAAAAATTCTAGAAAATCGTAAACATCATAAAATTGCTACAGTACTAAGACCATTAATTAAAAAGACGTTTTGATATGGTTTTTGACCTTACAAACACAACTCATAATCTGCCCTGAAAACTGAGTTTTGACAATGAATCTTGTTTGATTAATTTGACTAACTTTCACTCACTTTTAATTTATGAAACCTATGGGGTTGGAAAGTAGACTCTCTGTAGATAATTTTAGGCTCAAGAAAATCAATAAAAGCTATCCGTATGACCGAGATATGGCTCTCGCAAGATGACCTAAAATTCTGCCCAGATTTCAGTTACGAATCTAACATGATAAACCCTAATCATTCACATCTAAACCTTAATTAAACCCTAAAAACGATTTTTAATGTTTAAAACCCATTAATTACATTATTAATTACAGAACTTAATCATAAATATAAAACCCTAATCCATCCTTAATGATTGTTACATAATTAAAACTTAATTGAATTGAAAAAGGTTTAAGAAATCGATACCTTAAAGCTTAGAAATCAAAACCCTAAATTTTTTTAGGTTTTCCCTTGCTCCTTGTGTTGATCGTCTGGCCAAAAAGAGAGAGGAGAGGAGAAAAGTGATATTTGATTTAATTATGATTTGTATTTATAGGTTAAAGGATAATTACCAAATTAAAATTGTAGTTTGACTCAAACTTGTTTTCTTTCCCTTGTTTTTCTCCCATAACCGGCCGAACCATAACCCCCATATATATATATATATATATATATATATATATATATATATATATATATATATATATATATTTTTATTTATTATTTACACAAAAACTCTTTAATTTAGTTATTTTTATAAAAATCTTTACTTATTTTGCTAAACCTTGAACTTTCTAACTAGTTTTCAACATAACCTTCATTTCTAACTATTTCTAAAAATGAAAAGTATTCTAAAATCTATAAAATACTAAATTAATATACATATACATAATACGTACATAGAATATTACGTACACAACATTTGAAACTATGCAAAGCCTTCAAATGATTTCATTTCCACAAGTACCATGATTCACCACTCATGTACTTCCATCTCATACACATATAAAACACATAAAACACTTAATGAAACACATAAACTGAATTATACAGGCTTCAACTAACCTGATAAAATCTCAGTTGTCACAATTTGTTACTTAATCTTGCATTGTTGTTGATTGAAGAACGGTGCAAGATTAAATCTATAAGTACTATATACTCAACCAGAAAAGTATAAGAAGTACAACACCTCTTGAAATTATCCACATCGACATCTGAGTGTGACACTGAGTACTACAATGTAACTCCTTTAAGTGATAGCTATAACCCGTGAGCACTACAATGTAACTCCTTACATCAGAAAATAACTAGATAATCCAAGTCTTAATCATAAGCTGTATACGTTCAAGCAAGTCATCCATCGATAGATTGGGTTTGAAGAAAAGTGGTAGAAAATAGAAGGAAGTCTCGATGATGAAATAAGTAGAAGCCTTCGTGAAACCCACTTCAATCTCAAATAAGGGATACCAAATCAACTTCGTGATCACTTGTCATCGTAATCCGAAATTTGGCCGATTGGACATTTCTAAATCTTATTTGGACGTTATTATTGTTAAGAATCTGTGGATTGTTGTGTTGTTGAAATCAATTAACATTCACGGGATTTTACAATTCTATGACTTAAACCGTAAAAAGAATCGACTTTTACAGGATTTTACTAAATCAAGAAAAAACCGTGAATACAAAATTATTGTTGGTGAAATCATTGTTGGACATGAAGTACGTGAGCTTTTGTAACGATTAATGAACTTACGAGGACAAACGGTGCAAACTGGTTAACTTGGAAGGGTTAAAGGCTTAAATATGTGAAAATAAGGACCAATGGTGCAAAACTGTTTCAAATATGGGGGTTTCTAAAGCAACCAAGGACTAATGAGAATTGGACTTGAAGTATAGGGGCTGCATGTGTCAAAGTTTCATTTTAGTTTAATTATAAAAAAATTTCCTCCAATATTATCTTCGTCCTCATTTTTCAAATTAGATAAAAAAAAATGCAACGATTCTTCTTTTATTCTTGCGGGAAGATACGGTTATCGTCGGTGAAAAATAAATATACCACGTTGATCGAAAAGAGGTCACGATCATGAGGTAATAAGGACTTAAGACCCGTCGTTGAACGTCATACGAAACTTGTAAAACCGAAAAGAAACTTAAACATGGTAAAGATTTTGTTCTTGAATGAATTATTTGTTATGAAGAAGCTTGACTAGTTCGGTTGTCAAAGGAATAGTTTAGATCGGTTAACACTAGACATGTTTAGTTTGGTTCGCACTGAAGACTAGTTCGGTTGTCAAAAGAATGGTTTAGATCGGTTCTACCTTGGCAAGTGACTAGTTCGGCTTCAGTTGTTTTGAACTCGTTCGGTTGATGAAGTCGTGAACTAGTTTGGTTCCTTATGAGAATATGACTAGATCGATACTCTAGATCGGTGATACTAGATCGGTTGCCACCCCAATAGCTAGTTCGGTTGCTTTTAAATGAACTAGATCGGTTCCGCTAAAAGATGTCTATATCGGTTGTTGAACTTTTGTCTTCAAACTTGCGTTCAAGAAACGTAAACTAACAAGCTTCTTCATCAACCCTTTTTTTTAAATATATATAAATACTTATAAATATATAACAAGGATAAGAATCAAAAGTCTCTCAATGTAGTAAACCGGGAGTATAAATTATCGGGTCGTTATCCCCAACGAGGAATGCAATTGAAAGCCGAGAGTCATTTTGAGAATCGATGCTTGAATGGAACAAGATTGGAATTGGTTTTCTAAAACTACGGGAAAATTAATGCAATTTACACTAAAATTAACTAAGGCAACACAAATTAAACTAAAATCGTAAAACGGGAATCCTAAAAACGCATCTAAAATATCAACTACTTCAAATTTTAACCCTACACTAGAAATTTTTGCATGTAAACCTCAAAAATGACAAAAGAAAATTTTCTAAAAAAATTTATATTTTTTTGGCTTTTTAATAATTTTTTATGAATTAAAAACTAATTTAATCTATTTAAAATCCTAGAAAATAGCAAATAAATACCAGAAAATTCCAAAAAATGATTTTCTATCTTAGAAAAGTCTAAAATATGATAAAAATTAAGAAAACTATTTTTAACTATTTTTTATAATAAAATTCTATTTAATTAAACTAATTTAAAAAACTAAAAATGGAAATTAAAATCTAAAAATGGTAATGCTTGCAAACCTAAATATATTTATTTTAAATCTAAAAACTATTATTTTGTAATTTTCTGAATTAATTTACTTTTTAAGATTTTTACCTACGAAAATTAATTAAAAATAACAAATAAAGATGGAAAATTCTGAAAAATTGCTGAAAAGTCCTAACAGTTAGGAAAAAGATAGGAAAAATAAGCTTGATCTCACAGCTTATCAAATATGCTAAAAATAAGCCCAAACTAGCTACGGCTTATAATAGAACATAAGGGCTCAAAATGATGATAAAGGAATTGATTTTGCAAGGTATAACGAAAAAAATCCTAAGCGGTGCTATGGTATTTGAGTGTCGTGGTTAAAAAATGCTTGTTTATGGTGGTTGAGGTCCCGGGTTCGAGCTTAGGCTCACTTGGGGCTTCCCACTATCCCAAGCATTTTTATTTTTGCAAAAAATTTTAACAACTTTTTAAATAAGCTGAAAATAAGAAACTTTTGCAAAGGCACTTTTTATATAAGCAATGAAAGACAGAAATGCTTTTTACTCTTAAGGGCTTAAAATGCTAACTGTTTGGTCTTTTTAGGACAAATAAGCTAACAAATAAGGCAAATGAGCTTAAACAAATACTACACTACTCTAATAACAAATGAACTAGATTAAACTTAAGAAAATAAGCTAACATAAGCTGAAAATGACAGATAAACTAAATGGTTTAAAATACTAAGTTAAAAGCAAATAAGCTTAGATAAGCTCTAAGCTAGGATAATTAAGCTAAATGGACAAAATCTATCCTAATAAGCAAAACTAAACCTAAATTAAGGCATGAAGCAATAAGCAGATAAGCTTAAATAATCACAAGAGCAAAAATGGCCAAATCAGAACAATCAAAACACAAAGGGGTCACTTTTGGCCTTAAAATTAAGCAACAAAAATGGATCCTTATGGAAAACAGCTTATAAAACCCCTAAAAAATCATAACCAATAATCTATTATAAATTAGCAATAGAAAAAGCATTTTGAAACGCCAATTGCCCTTTAACAATTGCTTAATGAGGAAAAAGGTGTTTTTTCCATTATTTCCACAATACTTAGAAATTTTTAACAATCTTAACAAAGTACTACTTTTGAGCATAAATTAAGCCAACAAACAATCCTTATTTATCTCAGCCCTTCAAACAGATTTATATGGACTCAAAAAACATAAATCATCAACCAAACACTATTTTGAAATTAATAAAAGCCACAAAAAGTAAATGAAAAAGTTGTTTATCAAAATTTCCACACTTAGAAAACTTTTGGACAAAACTTGACAGAAATAAAAAACAACTATTGCAGGAATAAAGAGACTTATACTAATGCATTTTGACTTCAAATACAACTCAAAAACATTTCTTAAAAACTGTTAACAAAGTCTTATCAATTAAGCTTTAATGAATCCTTTTTTTAACATCACGATTTACACCTTGATAGACAAATCACAAAAAACAGGACTTCAAACCCCTTAAAACCTTTTAAAAACAAATTAAAACTCTTAAGAAAAGCTTGTTAAAGTTGACTAGTGACCCACATAGTTCCAAAACCCTTTTTGACCCATTTTGCAAGTTAAACCAAACACCTCTTTAAAACTGTTTTTACTACTTTTAACTAGATAATCTAGATTTTTAATGAACAAACCCTTAAAACCAGATAATCAATACTTAAATCTAACTCAATGAGCTAGTTTTAAAACAATAGTTTAACCACCTATATAATGCTGGAAAGATTATGCCACTAGATAAAGCTATTTAAGACAGATTTTAAAGAAAACATTGACAAGAAAAAAATTTTAAACTACAATTAAGCCAAAATCATAAGCATTATACATCATAACAAACACACATAAGAATAAGAACAGCAATAAGCAACAATAACAGTAAAATAGTAAATACGCTTAAAAAAGTGAAAATGAAACCTTCAAAACCCTTGCCAAAACAGGGTAAATAATTAATCACAGCTCCTAGCTTTTCAAAAGGCAAGCTAGGAGGACTAAAAGCTCTTCCCAAGCTAGTTATCAATCTAAAGCAGCTGATGTTTTTACGAGGTGGATCTTTTAAGTATTTTTTTTTAGATTTTTATGAATAAAACAGGATAAAAGAGATTAAAACAGTAAACAATAGGCATGAATTCAAGAAACAAAAAGCCTTAGTCAGCCTTTAGGTAAGATCTACAAGCTGTTTCATAGCTTTTAAAGCTTAACAGGTTATAATAAATGATCAAACACAGAAACTTAAAACACAAAACCTTTAATTGATCATAAACAACTTAAACTTTTCAAGAATAAAAATACAAATTACTTATAAAACTAAATTAAAAACTACACTTAAAAAAGAACTAAAAAAAACTCCCTCACTACAATAGGTTAAGCCCTCTATTTATAGATAGGATAGATGCTTCAGGTCTTATGTCTGGTTTTCTTGTGTGAGAGAAAAAACAGCATCAATCTTGGCCCTTCAAATCATATTTGTGCTTCTTTTGATCAATCATGGCCCTTGATTATTGCCACGCAATCATTCCCCAATGATTGCTTTTGGATTGCCAACGTGTCAGAGCAAAACGTCACTCATTGCATCATTATTGGCTTCTAGAAGGTGGGTTTAATCCTTGGGGTAAGTGTAATTTTTGAAGTGGAGAGTAATAGAAAATGGAAACTCCCACGGTAAAAAGGGAAGATGACGTTAATATGAAACTAGAGTGAAATATGGTGATATGGCACAAATGGTCCTTCAACTTATATATCTTATTTGCAATGAAAGTCCTTGTGGTAATGAAATTTTTGATCTTTTGGTAGAAGAAGTCCCTCAAAGTGTATAAAGTTATTACATGGTTGGTCCTTGTAGGGTTAACAAACGTTAATGAATTAAGGCTTAACAGCCGTTAAGTAATGGGGTTTTGGGCTTGTTTGCGTGAAAAAAGGATTGGGCTTTTGAATATGTCTTAAGGCTTATAAGATAAAGTGGGTTGTCTCGGGCCCCACTAGTGGTAATGAATAGGGCCCACTTTTGGCAATTTTAGGTTTTTTCTGGTCGGGTTTTCGATGCTCTTTCCAATGCCTCATCCCGGGGTTGACTTTGACTTTTTGACTTTTTGTTGACTTTGACTTGGACTTTTTGACTTCTCTGTTTTTGCTTGATTTTTCGTCCTTTTGTCGGATATCCGTTTCCTGCACAAAATAAGTGAAAACATACAAATACAATGTATTTTTGGTACGTTTTTGGTCATTTAAGTCCGATTTTAATGGTGAAAGGTATGTGTAATTAAACGCATACCAAAATCCCCCATACTAAGACATTGCCGTGTCCTCACGCAATGCTATGAAGTAAGTACTTAGAAAACTAAGAATCTCGATCCCCTCGACTAATAACCTCGAAAAGTAGCTAAGTGTTCATCAAAGGAAATTTAAGAATCAATAGCTTCAACAAGCCCCATTTTTACCATTTTTTAAATATATACTCTTATTCCTACATATATTTTTTTGTATTTTTCATTTTTTTTTCATTAAGCAACTAACTAACTTATTTGACTTTCGTTATTTTATAACTTTTAGGGATCATAGAACAAAATGGATTTCGATCCGAGAATGCCCCAAAAAGGATAAATTCATTGGCCCCGACTTTTCACTTATTCCAAACCAAGCTTAAAACGAAATCACCGCTAATTATGAGTTAAGATGCTAACACTACTCATATTTGCAACTTGTGAACTTTTCACTCCCGACAATTATTATATCTTAGGTGTATGTGCTATTTTGAATTTCAACTTTGGATCAATGTTTTGCAAAATTCTATGCTTCACGTTCCACCCGAGAATAATGAGTTTAAAGGCGAGATCATCCCATGTAGCGACTTTCGTCTCGGCACATCCCAACCTTGCGGCTAAGTGACCAGGCTTTTGACACCTCACAGAGACTAGTATCGGGACTCACGGACCTTAGGTTTCAAAAACTCTTAGGTTTCCCGTATACACATAGCTTATAAAATAGAATAGTCAAAGTTCAAAAGCATATTTAAATTTAACAAAAAGAGATCTATTTATTAATTCACACTTAATATTAAACATTTATGCAATTGTAACCCTCGACCTTTTAGAAGGCTGCAACATCGGTTGTGAGCCGGCAAGATGCAGCAAACTTTTATCAGTCTCGGATTATTATTCTTACTATGGGCTTTCTTTAGAAGGCTGTAACATCGGTTGTGAGCCGGCAAGATACAACAAACTTTTATCAGCCCACAGTTTATATTTATTATATTTTTTCATTTTTCAACATATCATCTTTTTTTTTACGATATAGAGAAGACTTCTTTTTGAAAAATTCAAGTATAAATTTGAACTAAGGCTAAAATTTTTGCTATATACTACATAAAAATTATTGATTTAAGTTTAATCTCCAAAAATAGCACGTATATTAATCAGGTTAAGAGCTTATGGGAGAAAAAGCCACAAATTACACACATGAGCTCTTAAGATTTCCAAATAATCCTTGTTTAGCATCCAACTCATACTTAACACTATCATTTTTCGTTCTTCGCGAATATTCGCGAATGCTTAGTCTAAAAGTTAAGGAACAAGCTAGAGCTCAACACGCTCGATCGAGTCAAAATTTACTCTTATTCTACCTAGTAGGAAAGTCAAAATTGTGACAAAACACTTATTTTATTTTTGAAATTTTTTAATTTTTTTGAAATTTTGGTGGTAAAAACGGGATTACAAATGAGATTACGTGATAACAACGGCTGCAGGCACAATCAAATCGAAGATCCCCCCATACTAGAATGAAACATTGTCCTCAATGTTTGAGGATGAGAAGCTCTTGTGATCGAAGGACAAAACCGCGAGCACGAGAGGCTTTAAAAATCCAGGACAATCCTGGACAATCACAAAAAACACAAGCAAATGAGAAAGAAAAGAGGCACACCTCTCACAACAAAAAACACTTATTTCATACGACAAATATACTAAGGAAATCATGGGGTCTGCCTCCCACGAAGCGCTGTTAGGGTTACTAAGCTTGACCCAATCCCGAATTCTCATTTGTCCTTAGGTGAAGGATAGAGATCCGGACAACCAATTTTGGTATGGGCCCCCCTCCAAAGTAGTGCTTAATTCGATGACCGTTCACCTTAAAGTTTGGCCTGGAGTTTTGAGATAACTCAATGGTGCCATATGGAAAGACATGGGAAATGGTGAACGGTCTGGACCAACGGGATTTTAACTTGCCCAAGAACATCTTCAATCAAGAGTTAAAGAGGAGGACTTGATCACCGAGACGTTAAAAACGCGTCCATTTGTATGTTTGAGGCATGGATCCTTCTTTTGTTTTCTCCTATACAGTCAAAAGATTTCTCATAGGCATACACTAACAGCTCATTTAGTTTCATTGATGAACTTTACGATGGAGCACCCGCGGTTTCAATGTCAAGCTTGCAGGCTATAAAGGCCCAGTAGGTCTTTGTGCTCGAGCTCGAACGGTAGAATGACAATGCCTTTCCGTACACGAGCTTGTATGGTTACACCCGACGGTGTTTTAAGCTGTAATGGAAGGACCAAAGTGCATCAACTAGTTCTTGTCCAACCAGAGGCACGGTTCTCGCCCACGTCCTTTCAAGAATGTTTCCAGCCACATGGGATACCTCAACTTGCCCACTGTTTGTGGGTACATGGTGGAGAAACGGTGAGTTGACTCCGACATTTAAGCATGACCTTTGCAAAAATGTCGTTTCCGCAATCACTTATGACTAGCACGAGGGGGTACCGAAACGGTTGAAGAAGAGAGTAAAGAAATTTTGCAAACAACTCGGCGTCCATAGTGGGGAAGCACTTTCCGCTTTCAACCCATTTTGACAAATAGTCGACCGCCACGAGTATGTATTTGTTCCCTTGTGAAGACGGGAACAGCCCCATGAAATCTATGCCCCACACATCAAAGATTTCGCAAACTTTGATGGAATTTTGAGGCATTTCATCACGCTGCGAAATTTTTCCTTGACGCTGACAAGTGTCACATCGGGTAACCAAGTCATGGGCATCTTTGTATATCGTGGGCGAATAAAATCCTGAGTCAAAAACCTTTTTGGCGGTGTAGTTGGCACCGTAATGTCCCCTGGTGGGTCCACTACGTTAAGCTGTAAGGATATCAACAGCTTCTTGGCCAGCAACACACCGCCGAATCATTTGATCCGCACATATTTTGAACAAATAGGGGTCGTCCCAAAAGTAGTGTTTAACATCCTTGAAAAACTTGTTTTTCTGCTGGGACGACATCCCTTTAACAATGAAGTTCCCCGCGTGGTAATTTGCATAATCGGCAAACCACGGGGTACTTGAGTCACCACGAAAAGTCACCATATTAAGTGTCTCGAAAGGAAACTTTTCATTCACCTCTTTTGGGTCAAGCACATTTTCATAAGGATTTTCTAATCGGGAAAGATGATCGGCCGCGATATTCTCGGCTCCTTTTGTGTCAATTACTTGAATTGTGAACCTTGAAGGGGGAGAACCCTCCAGCAATCTCGGCTTGGAATCCATTTAGCAAAGAGATATTAATAGGAGCGGAATCGAACCTAACACTATGCTCAAGTGTCAAGATGAGGTAAGATCGGAATTTTTCCTTTGGGTCGAGCACATTTTCATAAGGATTTTCTAATCGGGAAAGATGATTAGCCACGAGATTCTCGGCTCCTTTTGTGTCAATTAGTTTGAATGTGAACTTTTAAAGGAGGAGACCCAAGACTGCACCTATAGCAAAATCGCTTGAATCGCACATAAGCTCAAAGGGTAGGTCCCAGTCGGGGGTAATCAAGATTGGAGCTTCAGTAAGTTTTTTCTTTAATGTTTGAAAAGCTTGAATACATTCATCGGAGAAGATGAACGGAGTATTTTTCTCAAGGAGATGAGTCATCGGTCCAGAAATTTTGGAAAAATCCTTAATGAATCGTCGGTAGAAACAGCATGACTGAGAAAACTTCAAACACCCTTGACGGTGGTGGGATGAGGTAACTTAGCAATCACATCGATTTTGGCTTTATCAACCTCAATCCCTTTTTTGGAAATCTTATCGCCAAGGACAATGCCTTCCTTAACCATAAAATGACTTTTTTCGCAATTAAGACAAAGATTGGTGTCTTCACACCTTTGAAGCATCTTGTCTACATGAGAGAGGCAATTTTCAAATGAATTCCCAAAGACCAAAAAATCGTCCATGAAGACTTCCATCATTTTTTCGATCATTTTATGAAAGATAGCCACCATACACCTTTGGAACGTGCCCGGTGCATTGCATAAACCAAAAGGCATGCGACGGTAGGCGAACGTTCCGTAGGGACACGTGAATGTTGTCTTTTCTTGAACATGAGGGTCAATGGGAATTTGAAAGTAACCCGAGAAACCATCGAGAAAACAATAGTACTCGTTTCCCGCTAATCTCTCAAGCATTTAATCCATAAACGGTAGTGGAAAATGGTCTTTACGAGTGGCTTCATTTAACTTTCGATAGTCAATGCATACACGTCATCCCGTAACCAATCGAGTCAGAATCAATTCAATTTCATCATTTTCAACAACGGTAAAGCCACCCTTTTTCGGTACGCAATGTACGGGGCTCACCCAAGGACTATCAGAGATCGGGTAAATTAATCCGGCATCAAGAAGTTTTTCAACCTCCTTTTTGATTACATCGTGGATTTTTGGATTCACCTGTCTTTGGTGTTGAATCGCCGGTTTGTAGTCCTCTTCCATAAGAATCTTGTGAGTACAGAATTCCGGGTTAATACCCTTGATATCGGAGAGTTTCCAAGCGATGGCTCGCTTGTGTGACTTCAAAACCTTTATGAGAGCGGCTTTTTCCTCGACACTCAAGTATTTAGCAATTATGACTGGTAACTTGTTGTCACCTTCCAAAAATGCGTATTCGAGATGAGGAGGTAAGTCCTTGAGTTCGACTTCGGGAGGTTCATCAATTGAAGATTTAACAGTTTTAGCTACACAAACTTTTACTTCTTTTCGAATTTCAGGCAAATAATTTTCTTGGTTGGGAGGGGGTGATGGATCATCATTGAGAAATGATTCAAGAAGAAGAATATCCCCCTGCGGGTCATAGTAAGAGTCATCAACTTCCGGTGAAGTTGGATCATCTTCAAGAGCAAGAAAAGCATCGAACTTCTCAAGAGATATTCATATCCCCAGAAAGGGAGTGAGAGTCGGAGAAGAGGTAGAAATGATCAGGTCATAATAGGGAGTGGGATTGCCACTCACGATCACATCGGAGAAACTGAGAACTTCTTGAGAATACTCCTCACAAGCCATTTCAATGACGTCGATTCGGTTCGCCGTCATATCATCGTAATTAGAGGAATATCTCGAAGTTTGGTCAAGATTGAATGTTACGGCTTCTTTTCCAACACGAAGAGTTAATTCTCCTTCGTAAACATCAATCAAAGCACGTCCGGTCTTTAAGAAGGATCTCTCAAGAATTAGGGGAACTCGGGGATCGGCATCAAAGTCTACGACTACAAAGTCGGCCGAGAATTAGAACTTTCCTACTTTTACGTCGACATCTTCGGCGATACCGATCGGTTGGGTAATCGAACGGTCCGCAAGTTCAAGAGTCATACAAGTAGGAGTGAGCTCTGGAAGAGAAAGCATTTTCCACACGGATAATGGCATGAGATTTATGCTAGCGCCAAGATCGGCCAAGGCTAAGCACTCATCCATTCCGGGAAAATCAAACGGTATGAGAAATTTGCCGGGGTGTCCAATTTTTTTGGGTAAATTTTTGAGGAGAACCGCCGAGCAATGCTCATTCAACGAAGTTCTAGCCATTTCACTTAATTTTCTTTGTTTCCAATCAAACTCTTAAGTGTCGAAGCAAATTTAGCGATGAGAATTAAAGCATTCGCGAAGCTAATTTTGAAATGCAAATCTTGAAAGATTTGGTAAAATTTCTCAATTTGATTATTAGCTTTTTCTCAGATCTTTTGGTCATTAAGTCTAGACGGATATGGAATTGATGGTTTCGGGTTAGGCATCAGAGCACTAACGGGAGCAACAACGGGCTCAGAATTTGGTACATGAGGTTGAACTTGGACAACCGGAGGTTGGACGTCTTTGGTACTTCCGTTATTAGTAGGAGGCACCGTGTCCTTTGTCACCTCGGTTTCACGTTCCACTACTTTAGGAGGAGAAGAAGTAGTAGGAATCGTGGGTCCTTGATAAGCAACACCGCTTCGGGTGGTAATACCCTTCAAGTCTACCTTCGGGTTAGTAATGGTATTACTAGGAAGTGTCCCTGAACCTGAAGTAGAAGCGGTATTGGAATTCACGAATTTCGAAAGCATGTCCGTTAAATTGGTCATTTGATTTTGCAAGTTCTGATTCTGATTTTGCATGTTTCTCATCACTGCATCATTAGCTTTGACATAGTTTTGAAAATCATCCTTCGACGCACCTTGTATTTGCGGAGCCGGAGCTTGATAAGGCGGGGCTTGATAAGCCGGAGGTTGAATAACCGGGGGTCGATAAATTTGTCCTTGGTTACTCGGGGGTTGATAAGTTGATCCTTGATTGTAATTATTCCCCCGGTTTTGGTTGAAACGGTTTTGATTATTTCCTTGGTTTTGCTAAACGGGAGGAAAACCAGGAGGTCGAATTTGATTAGCAATCGGGGCTCGGTAACCGGTATTTCCTTGATTGAAATTAGCTGCGGCGGCTTGGGAAACATACTCTTGAATATTGTCACGATAAACGTTGCCATCGGTGGCGGGACAATTTTGGTAAGAATGAGCACCACCGCAAGTAACACAACTTTCCTCGACCGCTTTTACGGGAGCGGGAGCTTGGGATTTCTTATCGAGAAGTAAAGCTTTCACCATATCTTTAAGTTCGGCAACATCGGGAGAAATACCGGGGGTGGAAGAGCTCGAACTCACTTTGGCAACAACCGGTTTGTTACGTGAATTACGAACTTTAGATTTGCTCTCGATGATTCTTAGGCAATCACGGGGCATTTTATCCAAAAAGTTACCACCCGCGGCGGAATTCAACGAATCTTGATCATTAGAGTTCAAAGCATTATAGAAAGTATCGAGTTGATGTAACTCCGAAAATCCATGATGTGGGCATGCCCGAAGAAGATCATTGAATCGGTCCCATGCCTCGTAAAAAGTTTCATCAAATCGTTGTTGAAATCTCGTGATTTCATTTCGAAGATTTGTTGTTTTGGAAGGAGGGAAGAATTTGTTGATGAATTTCGAAACAAGATCATCCCATGTGAGAATCGATCGAGGGGGTTCTTTTTCAAGCCAAATCCGGGCTGCACCCTCGAGGGAAAATGGGAAAAGCATAAGCTTTACCGACGTACTCGGGACGTTCGGGAACTTCATCGTAGAAGTGATCTTGTTGAAATAACGGATGTGAGCATGAGGGTCTTCTTTGTCATGTCCGAAAAATTGTTTGTTTTGAACGAGGGTAAGCAAACCGTGCTTAAGCTCAAAGTTGTCCGCGGTGATCTCGGGCACAACGATGGCATCCTCGTAACCCACGGTGGGTGCTTCGAGCAATTGAGCCATAGTACGATTATCGTCCATCGTAACTACGGGAGGAGCTTGATTTTCAATTGGTTCCACAAGATTGAATGGTTCAACAAAAGTCGGTGGGACTTGTTGTTGTTGACGGTTAGAATTACGAGATTGAGAACGAGTGCGCATGCACTAAAATGTAAAAAGAAAATTTATACTAATTTTTTTTCTTTTTTATTTTTTCTTTTTATTTTTTTGGTTTTTTCAACAACGTATTCACAATATATTTTAATAACGGACAATGAGATAAGACACTTAAACCTAATAATCAACAAGCTTCACGGTAGCTCTCTAAAAGAAAAAGAGCGGAGGAGTAGGAAAGCGTGAAGCTATTAAAAACCTTTCTCCTTTAGGGTCGTAGTTCCTAGGAACAACCCGCCTTATACCCATCTTATAGTTTATTTAACTTTCAAAGGTGAGCCGTACCTCGCGAGAGACACAAAAGGTAAGTTTTTGATCTTTGTTGGGAAACCAATTAATGATAATACTTACAATTGAAAGTATTAATATTGATGGTGTATTTTATTTCTTTTTATGACAACTTTTTAATTTTTTTGATTTTCTCTTTTTTTTATATTATATATACTAATAAAAAAAATCTTTTTTGTATTATATATTTTTTATAAGAAAATAAACAAAATAACTTCACTCGGAATGATCTTCAAACACAAATTGTCAAACGGCTCAACAATCGTAAGCAATCCTCCCCGGCAACGGCGCCAAAAACTGATCGATTTTGATGCTATACCCTTTCAAAATATGATATATATATTATTATATATAATATAATATATATATAATATATATATATCAAATTATAAATATATAAATATAGGGGATAAGAATCAGTCTCAATGTAGTAAACCGGGAGTATTATTCCCGGGTCGTTATCCTCAACGAGGAATGCAATTGAAAGTCAAGAGTCGTTTTGAGAATCGATGCTTGAATGGAACAAGATTATGATTGGTTATCTAAAACTACAAGAAAATTAATGCAAACACTTAAAAACAATTAAGGGAAAACAAATTTTAACTAAAAACGTTAACGGGAATTCAATAAAACGCGACAAATAAGCAAGCACACTAAAATTAAATCCTAAATGATTTTCTAAACTTTTCCTAATCCTAATTGATTATTTAAAAGAAAATGCTAAGGAAATTCTAAACCGAGGGTGTTTAAATCTTTAAAAAAATGAAAAAAAGTGAACTTGGACGAATCCCATTCCTTTAAAAAATGAACTTTCCAAAAAATTAACCCTATGAATAAATTTCAAACCAAGCATAGAATATGATAAAAGAAAATTTTATAAAAAGAAAATTATTTTTTTTGATTATTTTCTATATTTTATGATTTTTTAAAAGTTTTTTAAGCAAAATGAATTCACGAAAAATATAACACTTTAAGCTAAAAATGCCTAATTTTTTTTTCTAAAAGTAGCTTATGATAAGCATGGAAAGCAGTAAAAATATCAAATCCTCAAGAGCTAAATTAAATAAGCCGGGAAAAATCAAATAAGCACTCGAAGTGCTTATTATAACTAAAACTTAAAAAAGGGGTAAAAGGATTTTAAATGCACCTTAGGACGTAAAAGTCCCAAGGGCGCAGTGGTTAGAGGTGTGTGGTGTTGTGTTATAAAGGTTGAGGAGGGTTGAGGTTGTGGGTTCGAGTCCTGCCAGCTTATCGAATAAGCTAAGAAAAAGCTAAAATAAGCTGTGAAGTACTTATAGCAAAAAGAAGTGAAAACGTGTATAAGTAAATTGATAATTCAAAGATAAACAGAAAAGACCCAAGGGCGCTAGTGGTAGAGGGAGTGTGTGTGTTGTGCAAAAACATTTGGCGATAAGGGTGAGGTCCCGGGTTCGAGCCTTGCTCACCTAGGACTTCCCCTAATCCCAAATGTTTTTGTTTTCCATTTTTTTACAACTTTTTAGAAAAGCACTAAATAAGCAATTTTTACAAAAGCACTTTTTTATAAATAAAAAATAAGCACGAAATAAGCTAAGAAAGTAGACAGATTAAGCTATACTATACTAAGCTATAAAATGGCAAACTATTTAGCTAATTTAAGCCTAATAAGCAAACCAAAAGGAGAATTAAGCTAAAACAGATGATAAGCTATACCTAAAAAGCAATTTTGAATAAAAATAAGCAACCAAATTAAGCTAGAGAGACAGAATCATCAAAAAGCTATGAAACTTAAAGATTTTAAGCTAATTAGCAAAATAAGCTCAAATAAGCCCAAACACAATCAAATAAGCTATGACTAACCTAAAACTACCCTAATCAGCACAACTGAGCTAGAAATGAGCATAATGGATAAGCAATAAGCTAAAAAAAATCCAAATAAGCACTTTAAGAGAAAACTGAGAACCAAATAGCTTAAATGCTAGTTTTGAGCTTAATTTTAAGCACACAAACGGATCCTTATGGAAATTTGAATTGTACTAGCTTAAACTATGACCTAAAATCTATCTAAAACTACTTTTGAAAACTATTTTGAAAATCAAATGCTTAATGAAAAAGCTAGTTGAAAAGGCTGAAAATTCATTTTACTTTACTTTTGGTTATTGAATAAAAAGACAAAGTGCTACTTTTAAACTTGAAAACAGATAAGCAAATAAGATTCTTATTACAAAATAAGCCCTAATATAACTAAATTGTCCTAAAATCTACTTGAGCACAAAAAATCAAAACCTAAAAACTACTTTTACCCTCTGAAAATTAAGCTTAAAAATGGTTGTTTTGTTGTTTTGTTGCTGATGCAGTTGACCACTATACTAACCAAAACTTAAAGCCATTAAGTGCATGCCTACAAACTTGATTTGAATATCATTTGAACACTTGAATAAAAGCAAAATGAGGTAACTAAATCAACTAGAACAAATTTAAGCTAAATGAATCTAATAAGCTGAACTAATGATCACAGATTCTAAAAGCTACTAACTAATCTTTAAAAAAACTTAATTAAACCTATCAAAGACCTAAGATCTTAACTTTATAAACTTGAATTTGATGTTTAAAGTTAATCTAAAGAACCAAAAGGATCATGACAGTATTAACTTATGTTAATACTGTCTTGAGCCAAACACCCCTTTAGAAATTTTAAAATCATTTTCAGCTTATAAATTTGAGAAATAAGAATCAAACTTCAAATACCAGATAGTGCAGAGCTTTTAACAAACCTAATGAACTATTTTCAATAATCAAATAAATGAAAAGCTACAGGCTAATGCTATATTATTGGTTTTTTTTACTGCTTTATGACTAATATTTGCAAACTAAAGATTTATACTAAAAATAAACTAGATAAACATCAAATAACTAACATAAGCATAATTAAGTAAATCTAAACTAAAATAAGCAAATAATAAGCAATGATAAGCTGAAATTCAAAATTAAGCTATTAAAAGGAATTAAGAACTTACAAGAGCCTTTGCTCTAAACAAGGCTTATCAAAATGCTCTTATGAGCTATCAACAAGCTCTAGCTTATCCTAGGATAAGCTGGTGGGGTCCTGGAAGTCCTTCCATTACTGACTTCCCTTCCATTAATAAGTTGTAGTAAGATTGGAGTGGATTTGAGTATTACTTAAGCTTAGTTAGGCTTTATAAAAGCTTAACTATGTAAAGAGCTAGCTTAATAGTGTAAATGACAGCTTAATGAGTTTATTTGAACATTAGAGAGATTATTTAACAATATTGTTTATAAAGGAAAATATGAAATGACAATTAGACACTTATGAAAAATAAGTTCTTATTGATTTAACAAACATATTACAATCTATTGAAAAGAGAATTACAATGATTTTGAAAACATAATAAGCTAAATGACTTTAAAGAGAAAATTACATTAAAAAGCTAAATTAAATTCTACACTAAGCTACACTACATGATACCTTATGAGTGAGAGAGGTCTTGTTTTTATAGGCCTGGAGAGAAGGATCTAGACCTCTGCACACGATCCTCTTGATTTGATCTTGGCCTTTCAATCATTGCCAATCATTGGATGCCCCTTCTTAGCCCTTCGATCAAAATTGAGGTACACGGATAGCCAGCGTGGCAATCCCGTATCTTTGGAGTGATGTGCTTTTTTTGCATTGATTTTACTGTAATCTTTCCATCTTTAGTGTGTTTGTTTTGAATCCCGCGTGCCACTCTTATGTAAGTCTTGACCAATCATAGCACTTGGTGACGTTTTGCCTTTGCTGAGATGGCACTTAGTACTTGGTATCTTCTGGCCACGTAGGATTGCATCTAGAAGCGGATTTAACCCTTTAATTTAACGCAGAGGTAAGATTGGGACGAATGATGAATAGTAACTTTACCCCTTCGCGCCCTTTTTCTCTTTTATACATTTGAGTGTTTGACCCGGGGTAAAGGAGGGAGTTGACTTTGGGCTAATAAAGGTTTTGGGCTAGTTTTTATCTTGGGCTTGGTTTAAAAGGGATTGATTATAAAAACATAATGACCGTTAGCTATTTAATAAAAAGGACTAACGGTGTTAGTGATTTAGGGTTTTTGGTGAAATTTGATATAACATTAAGGGTTATTTGGGTATTTTGAAGGTTTTGTTGTTTTGTGGGTTGACCAAGGGTTGACCAAGGTTGACATTTGCTAGAAACTCCCGGCTCTTGTGCATTCTATCTGTTCCCGTGTTTGTGTTTGCCTAGTTTTGACCATTTTCTTGTGATTTTTGCAATATCCGTACCTACACATCACAAATGACAAAACAAGCAATATACAAGCATAATTTGCACAATTTGTTCATTTTAGGGCCATTTTTGGTATAAAAAGGATATGTGATTTTTCACATATCAGTATTGAAGAAAGACGTCATGGACCTAATGATGCAATGCACAACCCTTCCCAGCCATTCAAGTTTCTCTCAAAAGAAACTTGTCTCATTTGTCACAGAGATACATATGTTATCTATTGACATCTCACTCTGAGATTGTTGATATTGAATAGGTGGTTGTCAGCTCCAGCCTCCGATTACTAAAACCAAAAATCGAGTCTAGAGCCATAATAGATCATCATTATAAATCTCACTGCTAATTGAACTACCTATACGCCGTATCCATCATAGGAGATACGGCGTATCTGCGCCTGTACTTCACAAGAAACCATGAAGATTTGAAGAGTAATACGCCGTATCCAGAAGAAGACATACGTCGTATTCACGGCTAACTCAAGAATATTCTAGAAGATATTATTTGTGGAGACCCATGCCAAGAAACCTAATACGCCGTATTGAACTCCTTCAATACAGCGTATCGACCGAATTCCAGAGGCTATAAAGCAAAGAACGAATTAGCCATGATTATGAATAATTAATGTTCAGTTTAAAGTTTATTTTGATTGCTCTTGTAAAATGTGTTGTTGTCTTATGTTTATCATTTTATACTCGCTTATGGACTTAAGTATGCGACCTATCATTCTCTGGGTTCTAGAAAGCGGGGACCAGTAGACTTGATACTGAGATAGCTTCTCCTATATCATGATTTATTTGTCTAAAGCAATGGATCACAAGTAACGTGCTGGTCTTTACTCTGGTTTAGTGAAAAACAAGTAGGACTAAGCTGGTGACCTAGGATCAACAGTGGACGTTCTGATTCTTGTGTAAAGATATGGACATAGTGGATAGTATTTACAAGCCGTGAAGCAGTAAGTTAGTAAAGTCTCATTGGGGGGGGAGGGGGCTAGGATTCGATAAGATCAACTTTATTGTCTCTAAAATAGATTATAACATCAACCATATGTGGTTTATGTTGTGACATATATTGGCCACGTCTAGGTCATAGGAAAAAAGTACCGCCTAAGTCTAGGAATGATATCAACATAAAAACAGACAATCAATGCAATTATAAACTTTAAAAAACCAGCTTTTTTAATTTGATTAAACATGGTTAATACGTTTTCCTTACATAAGGCTTGACCGCTTCTCTATCTTCTAACTATCAAATTTGTGTGTGTTATTCGCCCTATCTCAGTCTAGGTAAACCCAAACTCGTGCAGTCTCTCTGGCTGTAAAACCCACTTTTTACATTAGTTAGGTTTAACTTTGGTATAACTTAGAATAACTTAATTCTACTTAGATAACTAAAATACTGATAATTAATTATTAACGTTCTCGCTCTTAGTGATCGACACTCTTAACTTACCAACGAATCTACAACTGATCGGGTACACTGCTCGTTAGTGTTGTTCTAGGTATAGTCGGCAAAATATAAATAGTAAAACTTGATAACTAATATAAACAATCAAATATAAAAACTTGATGTGTAGTTGTGCGTTGGTTTTATTTGTTTCAAGTTTTACTATTTATATGTTGTGTCTATAATTGAACAAAACCTAAGGGGCAGTGTACTCGATCAACTGTAATTCGTTTGGTTAGTAGGGTGCCGATCAACTAAGGAGCTGTGAACGTTAGTAATTATTTATCCAGTATTTTAGTTATTTCTTAAGTTAGTCATAAGATATTCTAAGTTTTACCTAAGTTAAACCTAAACTAATGCTAATGGAGGGTTTTCAGAGAGACTGACACGAGGTTAGGTTTACCTTGACTGAGATAGGCGAATAACACATTACAAATGTGATAGTTAGAAGAATAGAGACGTGGTCAAGCCTTTTATAAGGATAATCAGTTTATTAACCCATGGTTTAATAAATATCTAGTTTTAGTTTATAAGTGCACATGATTGTCCTTGTTTCAGTTGTTGATAATATTCATTCCTAGACATTAGGCTGCTACTTCTTCCCCAGTCTAGGACTTGTCAATTCTAGCAACACTTCACCAAATCCGCTAAAACTCTTCTGGTTGTTATTTATCTATCTTAGGAGTCAATTATGGTGATTTATCAAATCTAGCTTCACAACGTGACCTGTACTTCTTACTGCTTAGCGGCCTTTTTTGTATACTGTAGTCAACTGTGTCCAGATCTTTACTCAAGGATTCATAATGTCACTTGTTTGATCCTAGGTCACTGCTTCTAATAGTCTAACTGTTCACTAAATCAAGAGTTAAAGACAACACATTTCTCGTGATCCTATTGCCCTAGACATATAAATCGCGATACGGAGAGCTTTCCCAGTATTAGTCCACTTGGTTTGCTTTCTAGACATAATTGAATGTTTGTCGTATTTACATTAAGCACTCTTAGCGTGTATAAATTGTTAAAAACATAAGACACACACACAATTTACAATATGCACTAAGAATAAACTTAAAACCAAACTTGAAATTTATTCATACGAGTGGTTAATTCCCTAAAGGTATTAGCCAATAGCCATGTAAGAATACACGTTTGATATACAAACAACTAAGGTAGGTCTTCACCTACGTTAATGAATGATTACAAACAGTCGATCAAAATATTAAGAGTATAAGAATTTACAAGGGTTTCCTATGGATTGAAGGGAGTTGAAAGACCTCTTATTGCTCCTCTTTTATTCTAAAATTCAAATATGGTGGGTTATTGCTTTCTCTCAGTCTTCGGATATAAATTTGCACAACTAAATTCGTATTTGGATTCGTAATTCTTAGCTATGGCAATTCGGTCGATACGCCGTATTGAAGGAGTTCAATATGGCGTAATTAGGGTTTCTTTGGCTGTGGGCTCAGAATAATATCTTCCAGATATTCTTGAGTTAGCCGTTGTATTCGCGCGTATTGTGTTTCTTTTGGATACGACGTTTACTCTTCAAATTTTCGTGATTTCTTGGTGAAGTTCACGGAGCAGATAGCTGTATCTTCCGTGTTGTATACGGCGTTTTGTTTGTCAGAACAACAGATTCTTGATTTCTTCGTTTAAGCTTCAAAATGCACGTCTTTTAGTTAAAACTTTCACCAATTGCTCCATATTTACTGCAAATAACTAATATAAACAATTAAGTACCAATTCATGCATATAATAATATAAAACGGGTAATAAAGATGGAATAAATGATGATATAAAATAGACGTTATTTGATGCCATGAAATATTCCCCAACTTGAATCCTACTTGTCCTCAAGTAGACTTTAGAAAACTTATGAAAATGTATCCCCACATGAGTTTAGGATTTTTACTTTTAAGCAAATTTTCATTTAATGTAACACCCCCAAAATACGATACGCAGTGGAATACAACATTTGGGGTGCTACTTCATAACACATGCACATGAGTCCCGTAATACGTTAAATGATCGTTTATAAGAACAAGATTTATTTTATTTATATGAGGAAAATTAAGGTTACATAGGTCCCAAATAGCTTCAGAAATTTCTTTTCTAATAAATCGCAACACGACTTTCTTACAATTCTCATTTTTATTAAATGTACAAATTTTCATCGTGACCACAATCTTGATATCCGCGTTTCGTCCCATCCAAGCCATCAACAGCTCCTAAACCGGAGATTACTTGCTTAAATCGTCATCCAAAACGGTTGTCGTGAATTCATAGAGTTTTCATATAATAGTCAAAACAAATATTTGGTTCCACAAAACACTATAACATTGCTTGCAAGGCAAGTTATATCATGATTTCCACTAACATGAGCCCGTGTACCGAACCTTAACACATTTATCATTTAGGATAAAATACTGACCGGGAAGTATGCCACCCACCCATAAATCTCAATTACAAATGGTTCGTTACTGGGTGTGTAACCATCGGATTCAGACCCGGACAGGGTTGTCAAACCAATAGATCTATTTACTGTATTCAACGTTTACCTTTCGGTAATTAACGGTAACACAGTTAAAAGGCATTTAACTCATAGCAAATAATTATTATCACGTATCAAACACATGCGTTCAATTTTCAAAACAACATGTATCCCCCTCGCGGGTTATAAAACATTTAAAACAGTTTAAATGCGAGGCTATGAACTCACCTTGATCGAAGCCGAAGATCAAAATAATCGAAAACTTCCCAAAGACGTGCAACAACTAACTAAAACGCGACTTATAATTTAGGTTGCTCGATGACATATACAATACGATAGGATCAAATAGTGGTTTTTTTTTTTTAAAAACACAATCACGACTAGTGAAATAATATAAAATATACATACACATGTGATGAGAAATCCACTTGCGCGTCTTAGATCCTAAACCCTACATAATTGAGTTACGATCACTCTTTTACTTACACGTTACAATACTTTATCGAAAACTTTATATTTTCGGAAACTTTTTATTTTTAGAAAGTTACTTTTTTCGGAAAGTTACCATTTTTAGTAAGTCCCGTCATTTAATTATATTTATAATAATATTTATTGATTTCGTCGTACTTCGACATCCCAATTTGGTTATTAATTCTCGTATCCAGGTTATATCCGAAGATTACAAGACGTTACTATTTTTAGGCTGGCACATTTTTAGAACCGACCAACGGTCGTAAAATACCCGTTGTTCTTAAAATATATGTTGATATTATTTTATTAACCAAATTAACCTTTACGACATATTAATACCGACTAAAATCTTTGTTGACTTTTTATACATATAGTATATTTATTTTCTATACCGCAACTAGTTAAGTTTATTCGTAAGTGTCGTTAATATTCCAAAATACCATTTATCATAATACTAATAGGTGATTATATCTTTATAAAAAATCGCAAGTTTCATAATTAAACCAATTTTACATAATATAAAAGTCAATGTTTGGACTTATTTGTCTTGTACAAATATGTACATACTTTTACTAAATCTACCCGTCCAAATCGGACCCTCTATATCACTTTTTCTGAACTCAGACTCTGAAGAGTTTTAAGCAAACGGCGTTTTCCGGAAAAACTTTTTTGTTTTGCGAGACCTGAATCTCAACAGAAAAAAAATATATACAAATGCCCTTACAAAGATTCTGCTTAGAACTTATTACAATTTTTACATAAAGTTCAGAAATTTGACTTTCTGTTTTGAAACGTTATCTGTGATTTTTAATAATAACAAACCTTGCGGCAAAGGTAAAACGAACATTCCGATGCAACTTTCGTGTTTCGCCTGAAGGCTAAAACGGACCCGAAAGTGCTCAAATTGTCCATTTTCGAATCTGCCTGTTTTATTATTCATTTCAAGTGAATTTATTTCTAGCTTTAAAGTGTATATCTTGATTTCGGCTCTAGTTTCTTCGTTATTAGGAGTTAGAAGCTCATTTTATAACAAAATGATCGTTAAATAAACTCTTAGCTATATTTAAACAAAATTAGATTTAACAAAATCTTGTGCCTCGTTTTCCTTGTCAAAAGTTTCTGCCCAAAACGACACCGTTACAAAACGTGACTATAATTCATTTTTCGACCCAAAAAGCCATTCACGATCCCAATAAATCCATTCACGACCTTTCTAAACTAATCTAACAATGATATTCACATCGCTCAATCAACCCAAATCACAATCTAACTAATCGACGCAAGTTCGCTCGAATTTCATCACATGCAATAATTGAAAACAAATCAAACCGCGAAAATAAATATTAAACTACTAATAAAAATACTCACAATGCTTTATTAAGCAAGATCGGACAAAACTCGGACTCGCCTTGTTCCTTCTTGTCTTAGCCGCGGTTTGAAACAACCCAAAACACCAAAACCTTAACTTTTTGTTAATCAAATCTTCCCCAAATCTTTTTATTAACACTTTCCCACTAGCCTCTCTTGGTGTTTAAAGCTCAAACAGACCCAAAAACGCTCCAAAACCCCATTATTAATTCCCAACAGCTTTATTTAGTATTACGTAGCTTCAAAAAGGGTCCGATTTTACCATGGCGTAACTCCTTCGTTTTAGACATTCATGCTTCAAGAAAAGTTGCTTGTTTTAGCAAATCATTCTTGACAAGTTTTGTTTTATACATTTTAGCCGATTCGGACCCGAAAGGGGTCAAAACTTTATTTTAAAAACTAATCAGAACGTCCGTATTTATTGCAAAAGCTGTCAAATGTATTTATATTTTGCCAAACTTAAAAAGGCTCTAACTTCTTCGTTATACGTCCGTTTTCGCATTCTTTATATTGCAATTACCGAGAGAACATATACTATTATAACAATAGAGTTTTAACATCACAAAACATTTTTACAGGACCTGTAATGTAGGGGATGTTTGGGACAGCTTATAGAATTTCCCAAAAGGTGCCAAAATAACCATCCATAACTTCCCCAAATGCCTAATCTAACCTATCTCCATTCACTACTAATTAAAATAACAAATCTACCTCATAACTAACTTAATCCATTCATCGACAAGATACAACTTCACTAATAACACTAGCTAACATATATAATCACTAGTATAGTTTATAAAAAAAGGTAACACAATCATATAGGTGATGATTGTTTTGAAGAAAAATGTATAAATGATCATGGTGCATAATGAATCAAATGAGAAGTTAGGAGATGCTCACAATTAGATGCAGATGATTAGAGAACTAAAGTGAGCCTTAGATTCCCAATATAACTAAATGAAACCCTAACTTGATTTTGTAAACCCTTGCTTAAAACCTTGAAACCCAAACTGTAATTACTTAGAACACCTTAGAAATGAACCTTAAGTACCCTTGTATTCTAGAAATATGAAGAAAATGGAAGACAATGAAACCTAAAATCGGGTGTTTTGTGTCGTGGCCTAACAAGGAGAAAAAGGGAGAATAAGTTGAATTTTTGGCAAGTGATAATGTTAGTGAAAAGCTAGTTGCATGTATCTATTTATCTATGAAATATCTAGGGGACAATGTAAGCACAAATCACTCAAGAAGTATGGGATGGGTCGTGGCTTTGTAAGAAAAGAAATAGGAGGGTAGCTTGTTGTAAGACTTGTGTAAGATACTTAGTAAAGAAAGTCCTACTAGTTGCAAGTTAGATATTTGTTGTAGTATACTTAGGTTTTTTATACAATATGTATCTAAAACATATAAGGGGCCGGTTTATTTGAGTATTATGGGAGAAAAATATTAAATTTTTGATAGTATTAAGTATTTAAGGGTATTGGTAAAGGTGGTATGGTTTACATGCATGCATGAAAGCTCATAATGCGAAACGTAAGCGTTTTACGTAAAACTTGCAAATAAAATATGAAAACTTATAAATTATCTTCGTAATAATTATATAACACATAATTAACGTAAACTTATATTTGTTTAATACGTTAAATGTTGATTTTCACCTTACGCAATTTAACTTAACGGTTATAATAAAAAGTAAACACGTAAATGTTCAAAGTAAATAGTTTTGAGTTTATTGACGTAAAATGACCTAAAAATGTGGATTGTCACATAAACACATGTGATTTCTCACATCCTCATTCGAGTAAGACCAAAGGATACGGATTAGGAAAGGAAAAGTAATTGTTGTTAAATAAAAAAACAAAATAAATAGATTAAGTCCAAATAAATAAGGCACGGTGTTGCTAGCACTTTCCCGACCGTTCCCATGATAAAGACACAGAAATATATACATAAACATCTTGATCATAGATCAACAAAACAACCTTAGTTGGCGTTCCCGTAACGGTCAACTCCTATTCATCCATACTATACATACTTTACAAAAAATTAGTTGCGATATCTACCACATTATACAAAACTTACATGGTTGGTTTATTTCGACCAACATACAACAATACTCTACAGAATCACTTTTTTTGTATTGTTTACTTTTTCATTTTTTTTCATCATATATACACTACGAATTTTCGGTGTAATTTCATCATCTTCACGATCATAATTAATCCGGATAATTTATCCATACTTCGGATGTAAATAATAATTTGTAAAAGTAGTAAAACACACTCTAAAGAATTGAGATTTAAAAATATACACTACTTTCACATTCACATTGCATTGTGCAATCTTCCCGACCTAATCATAAATAGAAATTTCACACACATACCCAATTGCATTGTGCAATTTTTCCAACCTAACCAAAGATAGAAAATTTTGCATTGCGACACAGGTTATACAATACTTTACACAAAAGCAACTAGCAACTGATTAAGGACTTAATCTAATAGGGTAGGCTAAGGTGTAACAAAACAAATATTTGGTGTAAGAAAAAGAATGGAATGGCTCAGCAAGTTTTTATAAGGGTATCTTACTCTTAAAATGAGAGTAAACAAAAGGGTTTATACGGGGGCTAACTAACTAGTTAATATCACAACATATATAGGCTTTTTAGGTGTAATCCTAGAAATTTACCAATTTAGAAAATGTCACTCCATCTATTTAAAATAGTACTTATTATTATGGTCTCTAATAGATATACCAAGCGAAGTGCTAAAGTCTACAACATCACTGACACACTCATAATTTTTTGGAATTTAGGTAAATATTAGGAAACGGATAAGGCTAAATTCTCACAATATCTAACAAGGGTTATGTGTGCGAGGTCATGCAACTAATAATTTCACAAAATATGCTAAATCTTTTTTCAAATTTTGATATAAATTAGGCATATTGATGTAAAATTATGGACAAGTAAGCGTTCTAATTCTCCTCCCCCACTTGAGATATACAATGTGACAATCCACTTTTTCAGGTCATTTTACGTCAATAAACTCAAAACTATTTACTTTAAAACTTTACGTGTTTACTTTTATTTATAACCGTTGAGTTAAATCGCGTAAACTGAAAATCAACATTTAATGTAAACCGGTATTAAACAAATATAAGTTTACGTCAAATATATTATAAGTTTTCATATTCTATTTTTGTACTTTTACGTAAAATGTTTACGCATACACTTAAGTGCATGCATGAAAATAAACCTGTACTATCTTAATTATACCAACAAATACATACAAATAGATAAATTACACAAAAAAAATTAATCCTCTTTTTCCTTCTTGTCTTGCCTTGCCGTCACCCTCTAAACCAAAGAAGAAAAACCAACACATTTATTTTTGCATGGAAAACATATACAGCCATTTTCATGATTAGCACTTCACCTTAAGTTTACATGTTACCACCTTGAGATCTCTTCATCCCTTTCCTTGCTTATAACTGGTTACAAACAACACCCCATGCAAACAATGCCTATTTTGTGCAACTAGCATGTAAAGCCATTAGATACTTTTCCTATTTGATAACTATAAGTAAACCACTACCTAACATCTTGTATACATCACAAAACAAACAAAGAAACTTCACTCTTTTCCTTTGGGGGGTTCACGGCAGAAAAAGAAACAAGAGAAAGGGGCAAGCAAAATTCAATAGTTGGGTTAATATTACAAGTATAATCTAAGGGTTAATTAGTAAGAGTTCTTGGTTGATTTTGGTTATACATCATTGCTAAATTCCACTCCACCATCTCACTAAGGGTTTACCTCATTTCTTATACTTTCATATACAATAATAATTTGCTACGAAATTTTTATTTATAATTATATCCACCAATTAAGTAATTTATAAGAAAAGAGTTTACAAGAAATCAAGAGCAAGACTTAAATATACGCATACTTAAAATAAATTATATACATGATGGAAAACTTAAAAATATTTATTTGATATGTCGTAAGTACTTGTTAAATTATTAAACATGTTGTTAAATTAGTTGTTCATAAACTAACTTATTTATTTTTATAATTTATTTCATGTTCTTGGAATTTTATTTATTAATTTATGTTGTTGAAGTGTTGGATGGGATTAGGATAGTTTGGATTTGTTGTTGGATGTTGTAGTGGATGGAGATAGGTTATATTAAGCATTGGTGAAGTTGTGGTGATTTTCGGATGAACTCCGACTTAGTATATATGCTGTCAAAACAGCCCGAATAAAACAGTGGGGGTAAAATCATTTTGATGAGTTAAAACCTTAAAAATATGTTAGTACACTTAAATACGAAGCCGTTGTCACACCCCGTCTAAGGCGGAAACACGAGGCGTGACGGAGGGATTGATCGTCATAACACATGGTGTCAATATAGAGAAAACTAAAATGCATACCAATAAAAGTGTCACGACGTCCTCCGACATCAAGTGGATACTTGTGTCGTGACTTGTCGATTCACAACACATAGTCTAAAGTATTACAAACCAGCTCCCACACATGGAGTAATACAAGTCTAGAAATGATCCAAAATACATAACTGAAAACAAAGTTCTAAATGCAGTCATTCAAGAAAAGATCCTCAAGGGATACTCTTAGGTCTACTAAAGGCCTTCTATCCTGACTTCACTGAGCATTCACATCACCTGAAAATGATACTCAAAAATGTCAACATAAAGTTGGTGAGCTCGTAGGTTTAGAGTATAAACCCAGTTGTTGTGCCAGCATTTAAGTAGGACAATATTCAATATAAAAGCCTGAGTGCAAGCATCTGTACGAAGCAGTCCAATACAGCTTAGCCTATGTTTGGTACGACGTGGTGGAGCTTTTTTTGGGGTGGTGAGCGTTGAGCAAGAGTATTTTGATTATTATGCTACTGTTTGGCAAAGGAAGCGGTGATCCGTTTTGATTATTATTAGTCGTTTGGCAAAGGAGCGGTAGCGGTACTATTTTAGGACAGTACTTCTTCAATGCTAGCTTTAAGAAGCTTTTTTTTTATTGACAAGAAGCGGTGAGCAATGAGAGCTCTGCTCACTCCTAACCAACCCACCGCTCACAACTACTGTTCTTCGTTCTCACATAAAGGCAACAACTCACAGTCTACTACTCACATCTACAGTATTCACTACTACTGTACCTGCCCACAGCTAACTGCTCACCTGCTACTGCTCACTGCTACTGCTACTTTTACCAAACACACCCATAGTAGTCATTACAGATCATAGTAAAACAAGTCCTAAAACCAAAACCATTCAACCATGTCTAAGCGCTTATATCCTCACCAACCACCGCCTTACGCAGCTGGAGCTAACACAGGTCTGCTTAATAGTTTCTTTGTCATTTCCCAAATAGCAGCATAAACATATACCAACAACAGTACCATACTTAACAACGCCAATTATAGGCACATAGTATTGTCCGAAAATGTGGTAATTGGTTTATCACAAAAGTAAAAATAAGTTTGAAGTAAATTTGAGTATCATTTCCCCCAAGGAAAATATTTGAAAGTTGGGCTAACGAGAACTACCTTCAAACAAGGATGAATATTAATCGAATAGAATGATCAAATAACAACGTGCAATTGCGCTCCAATCACGACCTAGCAATTTATGCCACTAAGATAATGTTAGAAAATGTGCATTAGAAATTGATGCTAAGAGTTTTTTAAAAAGCCTTTATTGTATCATTGTCTTTAGTATTTCTGGTTGTGGTGGTGGTTGACGAATTAGATTGAAAAAGGAAAGTACCCTCGAATTATATATATATATATATATTATATATAAAGTTATATATTGCTCGAGGAGGCGTAATCACTCGTGCTGAGAAAATCATATCAATCTCACACTTATGGTAGAGAATACTATGCATGTCCCTGTTCAAAGGTGAACAATTAAATTTTTTTTATTTATGTAAATTAAAATAAGAAGTGGTGAGGAGTGACTAAAATCACACATTTGAGATGCAACGACTTGCATTAGATGCATTTCTATTCATGTAGATGCATCATTTTGAGTTTCGAAAATTAATTTGATGTGTAGATGGTGCAAATTGATTTTCATGATTTCAACACATGCAGAGGAACAAAAAACAAGATAAAAAATAAAATGCATCTAATATACGTATATGCATCTAATTAAAAGCTAGAAAACACATTATGATGCGTTATAATGCATCTAAGATTATAGAGATGCATCAAATTTAAGTCGATGCATCTCGAATATGCGATTATAGTTACTTCTTATCCTTCTTATTTTAAGAAAACTTATTATTTGATCATAACTATATATATATATATATATATATATTGCTAAATCTTACCCGACCAAAACAACCCAACATATCACATTTTCACGACTCGGACTAAAAGGAGATTTTATGCAAAACGACATTCCGGACAACTTTTTAGTTTTAGCCGAGACCTAAAACTCGACAGAAAATTACTAAAATGCCCCTACAAGTTTCTGCAGGAACTTATTATATATTTTTATTAAAGTGCCGAATTTGACTTTCATTTTTGACTCGTTATAACGCGATTTTAAAACTAACAAGCCTCGCGGCAAAATAAAACAACATTCCGAGCAACTTTCGTGTTTCGCCGGAAGGCCGAAACGGACTCGAAAGTGCTCAAACCGGACCTTTTTTAACCTGCCAGCAACTAATATATTTTACAAGACACTTTATTTTCTACTTAAAGTGTAAATTTCGATTTCGCTCTAGATTCTTCGTTATTAGGAGTTAGAAGCTATCAAAACGATCATCTAAGAAAGCTTTATCATATTTTTAAATCAAAAATCAGATTTCTAAAAATCTCGAACATCGTTTTCCCCGCCAAAGTTTCTACTC